>BMAV01014893.1:0-11459 GCA_019973955.1 Trichonephila inaurata madagascariensis
ATTTATTAGTACCTTATTTTATAAAATTTTTATGATTTTATTTAAAAATAACTTGTTTTTAAATTTTTTTAAATTTTGATGTATTTTCGGTAATTCCGGGAACGACAATTACATTTCCATGATTTCCCGGACATTCCCGGGAATGGAAAAACCCGGGAAATCAGAAGCCCTTATGTAAATATTAGCATTATGATATCGAAGGGGATGATACGGGACGTGCAAACGCGTGGAATGCGCGCGATCAGTGCCAAGCAACTTATAAAAAAGGATGAATGCATTTCAAGGCATTTCCTGCAAGTGAAAGTAAAATCGTACGTCTTTATTGGCTACAAAAAACCTCCAGGATTCCTTTACACGGGGCAGAATAACGGCAAACCTGAATCTAAATGTGGTTTAACGGGTGTTGTACAAGAGTTTGGAACGAATAAAAGTAGTTTCAAGACCTTGGGAAGCCTTTCAAATAACAGGAACTGCTGTAAGAAAGGCCGACGAAGGTTGTTTGAGGATAACAGCAGGAAGAGATGACTGGTATATCATTCTGTAGAGATGAAAAGAGAGAGACCGTAATTAGACATCGAGCAACATTGCTCAGTAAATGCGTACGGCAACGGGTGACAGGTATTACGGTTTACTGTGACCAAATGTTTTCATGATATAGGTCTATTTGCCCGTCTTCCTAAACGCTGAATGTTATTAACAGCAGCCCATCGGCAGCACCGTTTACAGTGGTATTAAAAAAAGATTGGCCACATCTCATCAATGGAGTTATTTTCTGTTTACTGATAAGAGTTGTTTCAGTTTGAGCATCGATTCTCTGAGCCAGTAGGTATAAAGGGAAGTAGGAACACGGTTTCATTACACTAACATCAGGGAAAGAAACCGTTGAGGTGGTCCTGGAGTGCTTGAGTGGGGAGGCATTACGTTGAATGGACAAATAGAACTCCATATTTCGACAGTGGCTCACTTACATGAGATAGTTACTGTGATGAAATTATCTTTCCACATGTGCGTTTGTTCCGATGTGTCATTTGTCCAGAATTTAATTTTTTGGACGAGATTGAAAGTCCATACAGGACTTATGCTGTCAAGGTGTTTCTAAAAAGTGAGGGTATCTGCAGAATGTATTGACCAGCCTGCTCCCTCGATTTCAATCTCATCGAACATGGGTGGGATGCTTTGAGGAGACGCCTGGCAGTTAGATCATATCCTCCGGAGAACACCAGACAGCTGAAACAGATGCTCCTTATAAACAGTGACAACTCTTACCTCACAAACTGCTGGATAATTTAGTGCTAAGTGTAAACAGACGATGTCACGCAACCATTACAGTTAAAGAAGTTTATATCCCTTTCTAAGGGACTATGATTCGGTGTTCTTCCTCATGTCCAGTCAATGTTTTCTATTAATAAAACTCACAGTTTATTCTATCAATAAAACTTTTTTCTGCTTTGTTCCATATTATACGAATACAATTAATTTTTTGGGCATGCTTTCATCAGCTTTTAAGTACTACATTATGCCTCTGTAGTGTGAATTTCATGTCATCCAGTTGATTTTTTTTTCGGAATTACGACACAAAATCTGAAAAATTGATTTAGTTTTGCACACTATATAGTGTGCGTATATAAATATACATGTATATGAATACAGAGTGATGATACAGCGCAATCACACACACACACACTACGCTGAATGATCACTACAATAAACATGTAATTTCTTTAATTATGGAATAATTTGCAATAGAATTTTATGGTAATTAGAAGTTAAATATTTTATCAAAACATATTTGAGCTTTTTTTTTTTAAAACGATGGCCTGTATCACTGTTACAGAAATTTAAAAGTAGTTTTAACAGCCTGTTAACGTCATATTTCGAATCTACAAGAGGGCAATTAGCGATGAACCTCGTAATTTTGAATCACGCGAAGAAGGCTTCATTCTCAATATTTTCACACGATGTTAACACAAGAATTTTGAGCTTTGACAGATTTAGAGAATGGTGGTCTTCACCAAAAGACCAATTTACTGTTACGGAACTAGTGACATCTCAATGGTCATATAGTTTCGCGTGAGAAATTATCTGAGAACGGACACTCCGACGCTTATGTTAAAAGGTAAGTAAACCTTTGATCATCCTTTATCCAGGCATCAGAGAGGTGACCAGCGCAGTTCTCAAGCCAATTTCCAGCTTCAAAGCCCCCGCGTGAGGGGTTACTTGAACAAATAGACGAATAGTAATCTCGGTTATGTCCAAAAAGAAGCGATTCTGCATCACTTAATGTTTGGAAGGGAGTGGCGTATTCGATCCATAAAGGGAATCTTGATTTGCTAAGAAGCTTCACAGACACTAGAGCAGTGATTCCCAAAGTGGTCTATATGAACCCCCTCCAGGGGTCTATGACAACCTACAAGGGGTCTACATCAGCATAAAAATAATTTGGGGGTCCTTGAGGTGTGAATGGGGATCTACGATAGCCTAAACCAGATCAGACTTTAATTTTAAAAGAAAATTTAATCAAGCGTAAACCAGATTTATCCTATTTAATAGCTTCATTTGCTAAATTTGCTGGGGATAATTTACAGTTGCAAGGCGACAGCATAAATTTTATTAATAGTGGACCATCATTTCAGTGTTTCATGCTAAAGGAGTATAAAACTGGACGTCACGAATTTTCACAGTTTCTCAATTTGTCACAGACAATCTGCCAGAAAAATGACGTTTGAACCTATGTTCAACATTTAAATGCCCTTTATTCGGGTTTTGAGACTAGGTTTGATAATGCTTTGAGTGTGTGTGACTATGGTAATATCACAAATAGGTAATTAATTCGTGTTGTCACATTAAAAAAATAAATAAAAATGTCTGATTACAAAAGGAACTGTTTTTAGTAGCCTTGACAAAGGTCTTAAAGTAAAGTTTAGAAGCGAATGTCAGGAATTTTGGCTTTAAAAAGATATATACCTTGTAATGACTTCTCTCAGATCTGGGCTAACTATTTATTTTAACATAAAAATTATCAAAATAATAAATACAAGGGTACATTCTAATTACAGTTCAATATCATTTTTTGAGTCTCTTTGGCACTCTCTTCCGTTCCTGGATTTACCAGCCAGGAGACCGCTGTACTTCGCGGGCTGTTCCAAATCAGTTCGAGTCTCTTCCGTATTCTCTCCGGTTCTCTCGATCTTTCCAGCTAGGAGACCGCTGCTCGCGGGCTCACTATCGCTTTTCCCCTATCGCTCAAGGGACGTCGAACCGCTCCCTTCCCAAAAGATCAGTCTCCTCCCGTTCGGACTCTCCCGCCCGTTTTATAGCATTTTCTTTTCCCTCGTCATCCACCGCTCATTTCTTTGTCGGCCTCGGTCCTCATCCTCCTGATGACGCCTTCCGGTCTCGGCCTCTATTGATGTCGCACCCCTCTGCCGCGCCAAACATTGTCTCGCTCCCGCCAGTCCGAAAGACGCCAAGGCTGGGTGTACAGCTGTATGTTCTCCGACGAGACGGCGCCTCCGAGTTCTGGGAAAATGGGCACACAATGACAAGGCACCCCTTTTGACAGTCCGGTCAAATGGGCAAAAAGGGTGCCGAAACTCGACCACCCAGCTACGAAATTCCTTCCCAGCCAAAAAGGGGAACTTCTCGGAATTGTCGCAGCTTCTGTCGGCACGGATCTTTTGGGAAAAATAGGGAAGGAGATATGCTTCGTCACAGCTGCCTCCCCTTCGAGTGTCCATTTCATGGGACACTAGGAATTTCCCATCACGCTACTGCAACTCTGCGAGCGGTCCTGATGCAGTGAGACCATCCTCGGGCGACAATTGCTTAAATATACAGATAACAAAAAATAACACTGTCAATTCTCCGCGGGGGGTTTTACCATTTTATCCCATCTCCATTTTGCATACCAAGAGGCTCAAGATTTGATAACAAACACTTTAATCATTTTACACATACAACACAGACATACATTCACACACACAGAAAAAAGAATAATTTAAAAGAAACTGAAAAGTTATCACTCTAATCTACTTAATCCGTCGGCATTCCCATGAAGTTTTCCTGGTTTATGCCGAATTTCAAAATTGAACGGTTGTAGACTTAAAGCCCATCTTTGCAGTCTGGGATTGCTGCCCCCCATTTTGTTTAGGTATTTTAGGGGGTTGTGATCGGTTTCTATAATAAACTTCTGACCATCTAGGTAGTGTTTTAGCCTCTTTAAGCCGAATATTATCGCAGCTAACTCCCTTTCTACCGTGCTATAATTTCTTTCCGCCCTTGAAAATTTTTTATTTCAGGTATAGAATAGGGTGTTCCTCACCGTTTATTTTCTGCGACAAAACTACTCCAGCCCCTATATCACTTGCGTCCGTCTGCAAAATAAAATCTTTCGAGAAATCCGGGGCAAACAAAATAGGTTTCGAGACAAGTTTATCCTTCAATTCTGCGAACGCCTTCTCGCATCTTTCATCCCACGTAATGCTTTCTCTTAATTTTTCCCTTGAGGGCGTCGGTCAAGGGTGACGCTATCTCGCTATAGTTCGGGATGTAATGAGCGTAGTATCCTACGATTCCTAAAAAAGATCTCACTTGTGTCTTAGTAGTGGGGGGAGGAAAATCTTTTATAGCCTTTATCTTCATATCACTAGGGGACCTACTCCCAGAACCTACGGTATGACCGAGGAATAACACCTCCTCCTGCGCGAATCTGCATTTCGAAGGTTTTACTTTTAAACCGGCCACTTTTAATCTCCCTAGCACAAGGTCAATATCATCACATGGTCTTTCCCAAATTTTTGGGGAAAAAAGATGGCTATGTCATCGATGTAGGGGAGAGCAAACGACTCTAATCCTTCCATTTGTACAATAAAATTTCTCGAGAACTCCGGGATGAAAGAATAATTTCCCGAAACCAATCTATCTGCCCAATTTCGCGAACGCATTCTCACAACCTTCGTCCCGGGTAAATTTCCTCCGTCAATTCTCTTCTCGTAAATCAGGGTGTGAGGGGTCTTAATTTTCCTCGCTATCACCCATTCGGAGGGGCTAAAACCTTTGTTTTCATGCGAAACGGTGCGTAACGCAAATAATGCTGAGAGGATTGTTTTCCCCCCCTTTTCCGCGCAGAGGGCCTTCAAGGCGAGTTTTAAAATTCCCTGAAACCTAACAATGAGTCACCCCCCGGGTGGCTCAGCGGTTTATTCAGTGTGATTTCAAGGGGCACACCTAGTTTTCGGAATTCGTCCCTTCTTCCGTTCCAGTGTCCCTCTCTAGTTTTCCTTCCCTTGTTTGACAACATTCGTCTAAACCTAATTTCGCTTTTTCCCCCAATACATTGAGGTCTTTGCACTTCTCTCGCTCTGAACTAAAATCGTTCATTAATTGAGCTGAGTCCCCTTCCTTTTTTTCGACAAACGCCGGAAACCCCTATCGTTGGGTTCAACGATAGAAAATCTATCGTTGAAAACTGGATCTGTGATTTCAATTGAAAGGTCGCTCCTCGAGTTAAAACATAACTCTTTTTCCTTCTCGAAAGGAACTACCTCACTAACGTTTTGAGTCACAGTCGTATTTATTATAAGCACATTCTTTTCTCTTGACTCAATTAGATCGGCTGTGTGGTTTCCCAACAAGTAAGGTTCGCCCGAGGGGCTGTTTGCTTTGACTGCCGCCTTCGTGTAAAACTCGCCTCCCTTGGTCTTAAATTTTACCTTTGCGAGAGGTAAACAATGGCATACGTCAACCAATGGGTTTTTGACCCAAACATACTCTCCCAAATAATTGTTCTCATCCATCCAACTACTCGCACACAAATTCATGGTAGACCCGTTATCTCTTTAAACACCGACGCTCTACACCACCTAATTCAAATCCCAAATTTAAATTCCCCAAAAAAAGTTCTCACTTTCCGAGCCCACTCCCAAACTAGCCACTGTTTCAACATGTTTTTTTATAAGTTTAGGGCAAGAGGGTTTTATGTGACCGACTTCATTGCAATAATAACAAATAATGGGTTTTTTCCTTTCGAATGGTCTCTCCCCTTCCCTTTTACCATCTCTAAATCTATACCCCTTTATTCCTTTTCCTTCCTCAATCTTACACATTTTATTTTTTTCTGTTACTATCCCCATTTCTTCCGACGGTTGAAACATGTTCGTGTATCTCATAGGGGGGTCACAATTCTCCTTTTCGAAATCACACGACGTGGCTTCCTCCACTCTTTCATTAACTAACGCGTTAATTAACGGCTTACACTGGCTAACCGGTTCCCTAAATTCCCCGGTACGGTTTCCTGTCAAATAACAGACATTTGTAGGATTGTTTCTTTTATCACCTGCATTCATATTGAACTCTTGTTCCTTCAACTTATTTCTGAGTTTAGCTCTCCCGTCGTTCTAACTCAATTCTCTCATTTGCTTACGCTCCTCAAACTCTCGAGCCCTGATTAGTCTTTCCCGTTCTTTTTCTTCCCTTACTTTTTTCTCCCTTTCTTCATTTTCCTTCCTTTCATTTTCTTCTAAAACTCCCTCCATCACCGCTTTAATCGTTTCTATATCATTATCCTCATTTTGTAAAATTCTATTCTTAATTTCTATTTTTCTTAGATCACCGTTGACTTCCACCCCTAATTCCCTTGCTACCTCTAACAAGTCACCTTTTCTTAATCTTAAAAGGAAAGTCATCATGCAATAATAAACAACTAAACAAGAGTACTACAATAAATTGAAGAGAACACGCATATACCAAACAACACAATCCTATTAGTACAACTAAAATACCCCGAAGTAACTATGCAATAATACACAATAAACAACTAAACAAGAGTGCTACAATAAATGAAAAAATCACATTTATACCCAAAACAATACAATCCTATTGGTATTGCCTAAAAATTGTAAAGTAACTATGCAAAAATTGACAAATAAGTACTTTACACTACAACCCCGTACGCCTCTATCAATATCATAAAATAAAAACACAATTCTATGATTCTGGACCCGTACACAAAATTAACATAATAGAAAAAAGCACACTTTCATACTAAAACAACTCTTTTAGACTCTTGGCAAACAAAATTCATTAGCGCGAGCACAAAATTCACTTAGATTTCCAAAAAATACTAAGCTAACAAATAAATAAATCTCTACTCTGCTCCGAGCATAATCTCAAAAAAAAAAGGACTTACCCTCTAGCACAATGGGGTGCTGCGCCTTCACTTTCTTTGTCGTTTGAAGCAGTTCTCCGTAGAGCCACACCCTTCTTTCGTTCGGCGAACTTTTTTAAATCCACTGGGGATAAACAGTCCACACTCTTGACAGGGCAGTTTCTCTCGTATATCGCGAACACACAAAGAGTCCTTCTCACTCGATTCGGAAGATAATCCTTTTCCTATTCAGGCGAAATTCAGCATTTATTCCATTTAAATGCAACCCGCTGCCACCAGATATATAAATAGTATAGCTGTAATGACTTCTCTCAGATCTGGGCTAACTATTTATTTTAACATGAAAAATTATCAAATAATAAATACAAGGGTACATTCTAATTACAGTTCAATATCACTTTTGAGTCTCTTTGGCACTCTCTTCCGTTCCTGGATTTACCAGCCAGGAGACCGCTGTACTTCGCGGGCTCGTTCCTAATCAGTTCGAGTCTCTTCCGTATTCTCTCCGGTTCTCTCGATCTTTCCAGCTAGGAGACCGCTGTACTTCGCGGGCTCACTATCGCTCTTCCTATCGCTCAAGGGACGTCCGAACCGCTCCCTTCCAAGATCCAGTCTCCTCCCGTTCGGACTCTCCCGCCCGTTTTATAGCATTTTCTTTTCCCTCGTCATCCACCGCTCATTTCTTTGTCGGCCTCGGTCCTCATCCTCCTGATGACGCCTTCCGGTCTCGGCCTCTATTGATGTCGCACCCCTCTGCCGCGCCAAACATTGTCTCGCTCCCGCCAGTCCGAAAGACGCCAAGGCTGGGTGTACAGCTGTATGTTCTCCGACGAGACGGCGCCTCGAGTTCTGGGAAAATGGGCACACAATGACAAGGCACCCTTTGACAGTCCGGTCAAATGGGCAAAAGTGCCGAACTCGACACCCAGCTACGAAATTCCTTCCCAGCCATAAAGGGAACTTCTCGGAATTGTCGCAGCTTCTGTCGGCACGGGATCTGTTGAAAAATAGGGGAAGGAGATATGCTTCGTCACAACCTGTTATTTATCCCGAATTATGGAGCATCTTAAGAAAGATATTAATTGCTTTTCCTAGAGAGGAGTTTCAGCGCTGTTGCCAATCTCCAAAATAAAAACAGAAAGTTAAAAAGAAAGATTGGATGCTACTAACCAAGGAGATATAGGGTTAAACCTTAAAAGTTTACAGCCAAATGTTCAAAATTTGTTATGAAACAACAGATTCATCCCACCATTAAAACAATTGTCTTTTCACGTTATGTAACAATATTTCATATAATAATTTAATTTTAATTAATTAATTCATATGTGTTCCTTAAGTTTTAAATACTCTACTTAACTCAGAAACGTTAAACTTTTAAAGTAAGTAGTGGAATACCAGCTGTGTTTTAAAAAAAAAACATTTAAGTTGATAAATTTGTAAAAAATTAATGTTAGGTAAGTAGGGTCTAACACAAAACCGAAAAACATGGCAAAGGGTCCTTATGAGAAAAAGTTTGGAACCTTGCACTAGAGACACTTTTACGCTTCAATACGCCATGACGCTTTGGCTTCAACACTCTAACGCAGCCCCTCCAACGGACTCTCTCCGATTGACTTACATATTCGCTTGGCTCTCTCAGGCCTGCAGTGTCCTATCAAGGTTCACACCTACGAGCATCCCAAAGTCGTTCCAACGCGGCCTTTCATAGGAGTGATCCGGCCTTAACAGTGACCTCAACAGCTCTGCACCTTAACAGTGCCGCAACAAGAGCATTAACCCATTTACATGGTGGGTCATTTAGTGGCGCGAAAACGATAAGCTTAGTAGAAGGATAATACAAATTCGAGTTATAATTCAAGAATTGTTCAGGAAAATAAGAAAGTGTGCAACTGGAACTTAAAAAGTTTTTATAAAGTATTGTTGAAATACGAAGAGTAAGATATCCTTTCACCTAACGCTCATATCAATTATCAAAATTTCATGATTGTGAGAATCGTCCTCAAATAATTAATTTTTTTCGGAACAAAAGTGCGAATGTGCTGAATCAAAAATATAAAGAAGCGAAAATTGTACAGATGGAAAAGAGAGATCTAGCCCCTGTTGTTCCACATCCCCCATCCAACAATCAATGGAGATGTTAAAATAAAACAGTTAAAAAAGAAATAAAGAGAGAGAGAGAGAGAGAAAACTACTCTTGAAAAGTCTTAAAAATTAATATACCGTTGACTCTCGATAATTCGAAATTGGAGGGACCAATGAAAAACTTCGAATTATCAAGAGGATAGAAAAAAACTCCTAAAATACACGAATTTTTTTTTTAATAACACATTTAAATTTGAAACTATGTAGTAAAACAACAATTGTACATATTTATAAAATTATTTCAAAATACTTTTAAAAAGTGCATATTATACGGTATAAATATTATACAGAAGTTAAAAGCCCTGTATTTTTAAAGTAATATATATACATAGTGCGCATTTTTGTTCCTTTTTGACGAAAAAATCTGCTATCTGTTATCTTCCATTCCTCATTGGAAATAAAATCGTTTCGCAGCCAGTTCCCTCAGACACAGAAGCTGCTTGTAGCCCAGTGGTTAAGGTATCGAATCATGGCAGGCATATCATGAGTTCGCACCTAGTACCACTAAAGATCCGCAGTGTAGAAGAGCGATGCACATTAAATCTGTCGAGAGCTTAAACATCCTCCCGTTGGTGTTGTATGGTAGTTAGGAGAGAGGGTGCCAACTCAGGTGCCATCCTCGTCACTTGATCATGGTTCAACATTACGAGGTCCGTCTCCAAAAGCCTTCATGTAGCTGAACAGTGCGAAGTTAATATTCACTCACTCACTCACTCCCTCAGACACTGTTCCTAACACCATTAGTTCTTCAAGGCACGCTCCAGTTCGGCCCATGCCCTTTTTGGTGCCACATGTTATAAGTCACACAGATGAGCCATAAATCGTCATGTCAGTCGGACGCAAAATACACAATCCTACGCATCTCTTCTACACAGAAGCGGACCATCCTTTCTGAACACATGTGTAGCAATGCTTCATGTTAAACGAAAGATTCGGACGACGGTTGACAACAGGTGCGGTCGGTCTATTGTCCACCTGGCCATAAAAGTGTCTTTTTTTGCCTGAGAAACCGGAAAACACTAAGAAGGGATAGCAAAAGGATGGTCATCAAAGGGACTACGTTACAGGGGAGACACGCAGAGAAAACACAACACAAATATTGTAAGCTCCAACCTGTTTGCCGCAGGACTGCTCATGATGGTGAGTGTTCGAATTGTCGAGAGTTATGTTAGATAACTTTGAATTCTCGCTTGTTGTAGTCTGGCCAACCACAGATTTTACTACGAAATATTGAGTGTACGAAAACGTATTGTTTTAGTTCAAAAATATCAAAAGTTTTTCTAGGAGCTGAGCATATACTCCGAATTAGCGATAGGTTCGTATTATCGAAGGTTTGAATCAACGAGAGTCGACTGTATTGCAATCTGTGTTTCACAAATATATTGAGTATTTTATTATTTTTCTTCTTAATGTATTTTTGTTATATTGTTGAAATTTTTTTTAATTATGTTTCTGAATAATGATTACACCGTCTTAAAAAGAGTTATAAATAATAATAAGACAAAATTTGCAGTTTCGAAAATCTGTCGTAAAATGAGATAAAATTATTTCAAACAAGCTTATATTTTGAATTAAGTGTATATGTATGTTTGTGTAATGTTTTTTTTTTAGAAAAAAAAACTATTTGAGTGACAGAAATTACTTGAATACTAAAAATGTAAGATTGTATTGAGATTTTGGAAACATAAACAAATGAATGCTGTTGTATGGACAGCTTTATAAAAAAAAGTGAGATTTAACCAATTTTATGGCTAGCCAATCTTTCCCTTTTATGTTTACGATATTGAGCGAAATCTTACGAAAATTTTTGTATGAAAGTTTTAAATCCATATTAATAAAAATTAATCTGACTCATGAATTACATTTGAATTGAGTTAAATCGAAAGAAAAATTGATATCAATACGTTTTTTCATCCCTTTTTTAAAACAAGTATATATTTGTTTGAAAACTTTACATAGAAATAAAAAAAATATGAATAAAAAATTCTTTAAAAAAAGTGACAAAATTGTCAACATTAGCTGGAGTAGACTTTAATATTGCAATACATGATTATTTCTTTCTCTGTATTTCTTTTTGGTGTTTCATCAGACACAAGTATTAAAAAATTTGTTAAATTGAAAGTAGAACTTCTTCACTAATTTTCTACAAAAA
>BMAV01014894.1:0-19727 GCA_019973955.1 Trichonephila inaurata madagascariensis
ATCAAAACTTTGGGGAAGCAGCAAAATTTTGGGTATTAAATTAAATGTCCATATCTACTCTAGGGACTTAAGTGTTATTGTGATCACAACCATGTCAATCCCAAAAGTTCTAGTCCATTAAACACAAAAACAGATATACATTAGTGGGTTAAATGCTGTGCTAAATGAATTTTTTTTACAATTTTAATCGAACTTGAACCAATTTGAAAGTCAAACAAAAAATTATTTTTACCAGGTATTTTTTCAAAACCCCGCTAAAAATCCAAAAATCCTTTTCAGATGGAACGATAGCCCCAAAGGGTAAAATGACACTTTAAATTACTGGGAGCTTCAGTCAGACCCTCCGTCCCATATGGGGAATAAAGGGCCTTGTGTTGCGTTCATGGTTTGGGGTTGAGGGGTCCCCCAGAGCAGAGAGCGAATGGCGAGTACGCGGTCTCGGCGGTTAGATTGGTGATTTTATTGGCTGTGAGTTTGGGGACTTTAAGATAAAATTTGCCTGATCGTTAAAGGAAGAAAAATTAAGCTAGACATTATTTTTGTTTAAATTTAAAATTAAAAAAATAAATTAATTGAAATCTTAACAAGAAATGCTTCCTGAGCATTAAAAGCTTGTTCTTTAACGTCTTTTTTTTTTTGAGTAGGAAAATTTTTTTTAACGGGTATTGCTTAAATATGTTAGATATGTTTTTAAAGAGGGGCTAAAATATCTTGAACATCAGAGGAACTATTATTATTACTTACCGTGGCGGGGGTAGCTTGAGGGATTTGTCTTTCCGAATTTTACCTTGTCAGTAAGGGTTGGGGTCATTTTTAAATTTTTAGAAATACCAGAAAAATTTGGCAAGGGAAAATTTCCTTGACAACATTTCGGGGAAAAATTTTTTATTGCGATTTAAGGGGGACCATTTTTAGGTTTAGGGGAAATGGGGGATTTCGTGTAACAGGGGGGTGCCCCTACAGGACAGTTAATGCAGTAAGGATTCTGTCTTCTTTAATCTCGCAATTTTTTGGAAAATCCTTTCCACACTTGAGACAGCTAGGATCATATGGGGTTAGGCAGTATGGTGAAAGTTTTACAGTTGAAAAATTTATGGTACCCCGAATGGGACCCTTGTCAATTTTGAAATACCCCAAGGGGGGGAAAAGGTCAAAACGGTTAAATTAAATTTATTTCTAGGCATCGTTTTAAGAAAAGGGGGAAAAAGTTTTTTTTTTTGGATTTAATTGACTAACACTGGTTACAGAGTAGCCGGGATCTTCTAAGTCGGAAACTATTTCATGGGTTTTTTAGTGCAGCCGGGAAACCCTTTTGACTACTTTTAATAGGTTTTTTCATCTTTTGGTTTGATGACATAAAAATTTTTTAACGCGGCCCTCGTCCATAAAATTAATCAGGTTTCTGTATTGTTCATGCTTTTGTTTAATTTAATGAAAATTTCCTAAAAGATTTAGATTTAATACGGGGGAATTTTTTTAATTATTTTTTTTAAATTTGGGACTCTATAATTTTTTAATTTTTAAGAAAGACGTGTCGGGGTTTTGGGAAACAGGAATTTCAGGGGATTTTGCTTGAGCGATTTCAGCGCTTGCTCTAGATTATCAAATGAATTGTTAGTTACGATTGAAAATACTGATTTTTGGGATTTCGCGTGATTTACTAGGAAAGAAAAGCCATCCGAGCTACCCTTTTTTTTTTCCCAAGGGGAAGATTTTTTACTTTTAAACTTGATGAGATCATTTCTATATCATTATCACTATCTTTTTAAATTATCGTTATCTTTAGTTTTTTAAGGGTTGTAGATCAGGCAATTTACATCAAGAATGGGGGTAGAGTCCGAACTCCTTTCCAATTTGTCCCTGGCTTGAATCGTCTCCTGGGGGTTCATCTCAATATCATCGGCGATACCAGTTGAATTGGTTTTCCTTTCGGGTTAAAACTTCATATCCATCGATTAAATATTTTGTCTTTCAAGACGAGTAATGGATATCCTGCGTTTTCGCAGTCCGAGATGGGGCTGCATGGCAGGTTTCGGCGTTCCAGTTCTAACGGGGTAGCGATACTGAAGTCGATTTATCTGCTAATATCGCAAAACTTAAAGTCATCAAAACATCAACACTCACACTTGAGCCCCTTTGATACCAGGAGCCCTTAAAAGGGCTACAAAGGACTTTATGAGATCTCACACTTATAAAATAAAGAAATGGCGACTGTAGTAGAAACACGTGCACTCAGCTCGGCGTCTGACTATCGATTATTTGACTGTAAAATGAGCTCTTGCAAGGGATTTTTATAACAAGAACAAACTCGATCTAAACCGGTAATTGTTGACGATTTCCATTCGCGTCTGGGACGTTGCTTATCTCCCTGGTGCCCTACACACTTAAAATTTTTGCGCCCCCTCCCGCTATTTCCAGAGCACCCCCTCCTTCAATTCTTACCTTGGTTTAGTTTTGCTAATGCATCAATTATTTCAGAAAAATTACATTTTTTTGCAATTTCTCTTTCGATGTTTAATAATACATCAAGTGCACAAAAGGTATAACTGTTACTTATCCCAAAATGTGGTGTGATGATTTGAGCAAGTTTTAATTGTTTTTTCAAGTAAAAATGTGTTTAATCGTAATTGCTAATCTCCAAACAAAGAAAAAAAAATAGATTGGACATTAGCGTAAACTGTTGAGATTTAAGGTCATACCTAACTTCAAATTCATGCTAAATATTAAAAATTTGTTATACTAAAAGCGTCATAAAAGCATTTGTTTTTTTCTCTCTTGTGTAACAGGTACTCAAATTTTAACTGAAATCTAATAAAATGTAAGTTTAAAATTAACAGTGATTTTAAAAAAGTTTTTCACACTACACTTCAATACAGATAGAAAAAATAAATGTTTTTAAAATAAGTGTGACGGGCTCACGCGTCTTCTTTTCTTAACATAACCTCTGGGTTCTTGAGGACCAAGATTAATGGCAACTCTTTTCCAACTAAAATCCAAGAAGCGAAATGCGAATAAAAATGCAAATAAGATAGCTTTTTAAAAAGAACAGAAATTTCAGTAAGCAGAATGGCAATTTGGGAAAGTTAAGTGTTTGGAAGAGTGAGGAGTGTGAAATTGACGGCCTATCGTAAAGTTACCGATATCCAGACATTGCTATAAGGTGCATACCATTGCACGCGCCCACAGACGTTTCAAAAATTCCCGTGATTGAATCTTAGTTTGATTAGTAGGACTGATTATTTGGTATTAGAACTTATAATATTATCAGAAGTGAGAGAGTAGGCGGATAATATAATCATTTAGATAAAGTGGTCTAAATTACGCGATTCGGTTTAACTATCACTGTGTGTTTGGTTCACTATAGATTCTCACTTATATAAATTTATCTAAATTGATAGAGGTGTCAAGTATATATTCCACAAAGTCATATTAAGAATTTAAAAAGTCTTCATTTTGAGAATCCCACACCTCTAGCTCACGCTGACAATCAAAGATATATCCCCAAATTTGGAGGCCATATCATTAATAGCAGCGGACTATCACAGTGTGTCAAAAATACATTTGAAGCTCATGAATTTGCAAAAATTTATATTAAGTAAAGCAAGTGGTTCACCCAAAAACTCAAACATGACAAGTTTGAGAACATCTGTTCTAATCTATGATGTGCTGATAAAAATTGCTTTTATTTTATAATGCAATACAAATACTATACTAATTCTAACTGTAGAAAATATATATTGTTACTGGTACTCAGTTACTTCTATGACCTTGCAAATTTTCTGTCTTTGAATTAATGTTTACATAGAAATTTTTGATAATTACAAACAACTTGATTTACTGTGAATAGTTCAGAATTTTTTTTCTTATTGCTATTTATTAACATCCCCTTCAGTATGATTGTTAGAGGAATATCTAAAAATTTAATTTTACAATTTCTTTGCCATTTTGGTTAAATTGTTTGGTAATGTTTGTAGTTTTAAGTATATAAATTTTTTTAAATTTAATGGTTATTATGCAATAATACTTATGTAGGAATATTTTTTTTATCTTGGTATGTTAGAAAGTTACATCAAGTTCCTCGCCATACCTTACAAAAGATTCCATCCCTTTTAAGAATTGTTATTCAACTCTTTTAAAAAATAATAATAATAATAATATTGTACAGATATAATGCTTGACGTGAATTCATTTCTTTTGTTTGTAAAAGTTACGTACATGAATATACGTACCATAACGTACATAAAGTACACATTAACAATTTTTGTAGTTTTTTTCACTTTTTGTTTAATGTTTGGCTTATATTTAAGATATTAAGAATGTACAGTGTTCGAACAATTGTTGTACACCGTCGATTTTTAACACCAATAATACTCTCTACAACTATGAAAAAGTAGAATATTGTGTACATAAAATAAAAATTTTCAAAAATAAAAACCTTTTTTTTGTGATTTGAAGTAAACCTTTAAATGCATTAGAATAATTATATTACAAATGAGTGTATTTCAGTAAACCAAATGTTCACTGAATAATCTGGTTTACCTTCATAAATTTGAGTTTTTATGATACAAGACGTAAACAGTATTATATTCCAGAATATGATTAATTTTGCAAATATAAATCACATTGGGTTGCAAGTAAAACATAAATGGGAAATTTTCAACAAAGAATAATTCTATAAAATTGGGCGGGCTAAAAATCTCGTTAACCAGTCTTTTATTTATTATGAACGTAAATTTTTTCTCTTTCTGATAGCTATTTTTTCTGTAGTATCATTTTGGTCAAGAATATTTCATTGCATTTATTTTTATTATTTTATAAAAGAAAAATTCAGAGAATTGATAAAAGTAAAGTGAATGTACCTTCTAGACCGGGGATCAGTTGTTAGTGAAACAAAATATCGAAAATATCAGACACCTATTTCATATGCGTATCCGGGGAAAAAGTGTCCCCTATCCCAGCAACAGTCGTGTTCTGGGACTGTCATGCTCCAATTAATATTTTTATATTATTTAAATAAAAGTTTTACCGTAATTAACATTTTTCAATTCCTTCAAAATGTATGCAAAATATTGTAGATATTTTTTAATTATTTATTTAATTTTCTTTCTACAGCTCAATGTGCAAGTGCGATTAGTGTCATAATATCAATGTGCTAGAAATTAAACTGAAAAAAGATTCATGAAAACTTTCATACCTCCTAGTGCGTTACCTAAAAGCACTACATCTCTGGAATTTCATGTTAACACTAATAATTAATCTTTTTAAAACTGATCTTGTTGTGTGTTTTTGAAGATGTATTCAATTAAAGAAATCAAGTATTGATACACCAACATAAAAATACACACAAAAGTCCATTGAAATATATATAATATAGACAAAAGTCTTTAAAAATTAGCTCTATAAAACAATAAATTTTTACAAAAATTAAAAATGGATTTTGTATTAAGTTTATAACATTATTTTCACTGCCTCCTTTTGTAAAGGAAAGCAAATAATAAGCATATATTTTGAGTTTGCCTTAATATGTGATAAAAGTATATGTACATTTATTTTAAGTCTCAAGAGAAAACACAGAATAAATCCCCAAAGTAAAGTCATAATTCCCTTTTGCAGTTTTAAAAAATAGAAGCAATAATTGAAGAAATTGTATGTGTGTGCTTGTTGATTTGAAATTACGTCAATCCCCTCTCTTTTTAGAAAAGAGTGATTTCTTTGAAGAGTCAATTATTTCAACCTCTTTTTTATTAGCCCTTAAGTAGGTCATATAAAATAAATAATGTGTGTTTCTGTTGGGTGACGTAGCAGAGGGAACCCTTCCAAGGAAGATTTTCCCGTGACGGTATTTTTACCGATAAATGAACTTTGCCTGCTTTAGGAATACTCCGAATATTTTCACTGATTTTCTAAAAAACTTTTGTTAACGAGAAACAATTTACTATACTAGTAATTGTCTTAAGCCGGTCTAATGATTAAAACATATAAGTAAATACAGAGAAATTTTTCAACACACACATGGATTAAAAAAAAAGGTGGGAAAAATATTTTTTAGTAAAAATATTTTCTTAATTTTTTCATGATACAAAGAGGAGAAGTCTGGTGAGCTGCAAACGTTTCTAAAGCACATAGTAAAAGCAAAACTCTGCTCTAAAAATATTTAGCAGCTTAGATTTATGAATCTTATTGACACGATAATTTAATAATAAAACTTGTAAAACGAAAGCAGGACGCAATACAATATTTTTTATGGGAGGGGATAAGGCGTATTTTTTTAAAAAAAGATATAAAGTGCTGAGATGTAATCTTTATGCTAAAGATTAAAAAATCTGCTGGGTGTATGTGTGTTGGTGTTGTGTTGTGTGTGTGGGGATGAATTGAATCCTCCATCCTTGTGTGTAGATATCCCGTTTAGAATCTAAAGGAATTTCATGTGATACCAAAAAGGTGTGTTGTAGATTGCGATAAAGCAGTGCTTCTCAAATCCAATATTTCCAGGACTCCAATTTTCAGTCAATATTTCGTATCGCGTCCTCCTATGAATTTTCTTCCAATAACAATGTATTGAATGTAATTATAATGTACTTCTTGATAGTAACACTGCGATACAATACGACTTTAATTGTAAACTGTACTAATTATCAAGATAAATATCAAGTTTTATATATAATTTTGTATATGACAAGCTCAAGGGAGTCAATAGTAAATACTAAACTGGTTTTTAATTAAATATTGATAAATTAACTATCAAATACTTTGTTCTGTACTGAAAAATTTATATGTAGTGTGTCTTATATCACTAGGAATTTGTAGTTCATTTTTAATTATAGAAGAATGTATTTTATTTTGTAGTTATTTTAAATTGTAAATTATTTTATTAAATAGATAATTAATTTAAATATTTTACTCTCGATTTTTCGTGATATGCTCGCGCCCCCTCCCCAAGTAACGTTATCACGACCCTTCTAGGGGGAAGCACCCCACAGATTGAAAAAAACTGCGATAAAGATTTTATTTCGAGTTTTGAGAACAATTTAATTACCGTATACATGAAGCAACATATGATTTGGGACGAAAAGCCGCGACTTATATAATAATTTGGCCGATAGCGAAACGAAATGACTTTAGATAATTTAGATATAAAAAATGAAAGAGAATAAAAGGGTTTTTATAAACACTAGGTGTGGTTGTACGTTTTTAATTTTAGTTTTATCCCTCCAATTTTTGCACCGTACCCTTTGCGCTCCTACGCATATGCCTAGCATGCCTAGGCGGAAAAGCGTATCTGATTCACGATAAAAACTCTATGCTTACCACATAGCTAGGGAACTCAGGAAGACCATAAATTGTGGATTGTTATATTATTTCCTGTGCAATTTCATTTTTGGGGTTTCCGTGCGCCAGATTGAGAAAACTACCCACTGTGAGCCGTCGTTACACCAGAAATAAGAACTTCTTTCCATGGTCAAGATTCACTGCTGTATTAACCCCCAAAAAAATGGAAACTAGCATTTCCTTTATCAATTTATGAGATTGTGAATCACCCCCAGTCCTAGCGAGGGTCCCCTTTCGCTTAGTGGGAGAATTTCATTGAAAGGAGTAAAACAGAGAGAAATTTACTGCCCATCTCGAAATCTTAAGAGAACTATTTGTGCCCAAAATTTCCTGCAATAGTCGTAACGCCATCTAGATGTCATGTAAGGTATTAAAATTATTCGCAGTAAAGGACCTTAATGAAGACTGGTAAAGTAATGGTCAAACCGTGGTCAACTTCTCCCTTTTCACGGACTTTGAGGAGGACTCAGTCTCGGCCTGTAGAATCAAGACGGCCCTTGATTGGGCCGGGGGTCGAATCAGCAGCCTTATATGCAGAGTGCCAGCGGCAAATCAATTTGGCCACCCCCAGCTGGACCCCAAATACTGTGAGAAATACAAGCATGCAATCACATATACTAGAATACCAGAAAAAACCTATTTACCCCTCCCCCAAATAAGATATTTATGTATACAAATAAATATATATATATAGGTAGAGTGAACTAATAGTAGGGATTGGAAAAGAGAATGATTTGTCTGCCTTGTTGTAATTATGCAAACCCGGTTTGTCTAGTTTGGCTGAAATACCGGTTTTCGACGCCAACTTTTGTCTGTGTTTTAACAGCTACATTGTGTTACAATAATACAGATGATTCTAAGTTGGCATCAAAAATACCAGTAATTAATTTAATTAAATAATTAGTATTTTAAGAAACTGTATTAACAACAAGTGTCATCCGCTACAAGTTTAAAAAAAATGTATTTTAACTTCATTGGATGAATGGAAAATAGTTTTCTAACAATTGAAAATTTGCAACAGATAAATAAATATATAAATATATAGAGAGAGTGAGCTAAGGAGTATAGGAATTAAAAAAGACATTTTTTTTTTATAACCGAGTTCTTATACCTTATTTATAAGTATAAAAATTGTTTTTAGCTACAGTTCTAAAATGTACTGAAATAAGTAGAGGAAAAGAATTTTTACATATTATGGATATAATCATCGAATGAAGTATTTTTACTTGAAAGTTCTTGTTGTCCCTAAACGTCACCAAAATTATAAAGAAGTACAGCGTTGGCAAAAATAGTCCCAAATCTACCATGGACAATAGAAGTAGAGTCATAAAATGGGCCGGAGAAAAGTTGTAAAAGGATCTGTTGGAAAAAGAAGAAAGAACTGTCTGTACATAGTTTGGTACAGACGCCATATCTAGTCGAATTAATTGACAAAAAAATTTCAGGTAATGACATATGTACCAGCCAGTATGCACACAAAATTCTGTGGGTGGACCCCAAAACCCTTTATCCTTTCTGATTGATTATAAATCTAAGTATATAGTAATGTTAAATTAAATTAAATATTTGTTATTAATGATTAATTTTATGAATCCAATAAGCAATTATTTATTCAAAAATTAGTTTTTTAATTGTGTTTTGTTCCTCGAAAATCGACAAAATCAAAAGGGAGACTGGATACGAGAATGGTGAACTTTCAACCCCCGGCCCCTGAAAAATTCCTGTGTGCGCTACTAGTACCAATGCCGATTTATAAAAGTTAAACAAATATTTCAACTCTTAAACACATAATTTCTTTCATTTTTTTTCCCCCTCTTCATTTTCTTGTGATTTTAATATGACTGAACAGATCGAGGGAACAAACAAGTGAACCCCACTTTTTTCGACCAAGGCAACGTCACAGCTCTGAAAGGGTGATCTTCTGGTTTTAAATTAACGAAGATGCCGAACTGTATGTGTGTGAGTAATAAAATCGTCCCCTCTAGACCTCCCGTGAAATTAAAAGGGGAATGGAATGAAATCTGTTGCACTTCGAAGAAGTTTACAAAAGAGCAGTAAACGTTTCCCGAATGATTTTTCGAAACAGAGATAACCACTCAGACGGTTATGAGAAAAAAATCGGAATTCAACCCAAAAGCATAAAATTTTTAAATTTTTCTCGTGTTTTATTGTGAAAACTAGAGAGCAATAGTCGTAAATGCCGAGACCAAAATACCCTAAGAGCATATAGAAAATTCTATTGACAACACAAATTTGCCACTTTCACCATAAATTACGCTGATGATCACAATGCTTTTTCATTCCCAAATATATGTGTACCGACAACATGACGAAACGTTTTGAGTTCGTTTAAAAATAAAGTGTCAATATAGTCGTTAAGTGAAGTGCCGGGTTCATGACAAGGCAAACAGCAACTGAATGTTCGACAAAACAAATCAGGAACATGTTGCCATCACACAAAAAAAGCTAAATACAGTTGATGGCGCTGGTAGGAGACATGAGTATAAACCACTATTATACAGAAATACGTATAAAATAGACATTGTAACTATATTTCAAATTGTTTTAGTAAATATTCTGTCATCTATTACCTTCATTCGAACAAATTTAATTTTTTTTCCCCTATAAGACAAAAATTAGTTAAATTTAACTATTGAATTAAATTATCGTGCATTGTGTCCCAAAACAATCGTCCATAGAAAATACCTCCCCTGTAGCCTGCTCGAGCGCTTAAAATGTGAGAACTTTTTTTATTAAATTTTGTTACAAGTCGCCAAAAATGATGCCAACAAGGCGTATCTGTAATTTTTGAGTAATTAGTTTTAATAAATAACTTTTATTAATTATATAATTAAATTACTGTATTGTCATCCGTAAAATAATGCGTATATAAAATTTCAGCTCAGTACTCTCTTTAAAAATGTATTTTATTAAAGATTGAAAACTTTAAAATATAAATGAAAACATATAAATAGAATGAGCTAATAGTAGTACTGAAAAAGCTAAGATCGTGAGAAGTACCGATTTCTCTGTTAAAAATAAATTGCTTTTGAGGAACGTTTAGTATAAAAAGAATAATTTTTTCACAAGATATAGCAATGTTTCAGCATTTTATTAGTTTTTCAAGTTGTCTTGCTTTCTAAATGCAGTTTTTCATAAATACTACGTGTACTATAAATTGTTAACATATGTATAAATTTACATTTCAATAGGTAAGTAATCAGGTATTAGTATACATGTGAGTGGACGATAATCGAAGTGTCAGAATTTCAAACCATGACGTCCACTCTATGTTGCTTTGTTTATAAGGAAGAAAGAAAAGCCAAGTTTTTCAAAGTTGATAAAAAAAAGAGGCCTTTTTTTCAATTTTAAAACAAATATTTTTGTAATTTTCTGTCACAAATTAAACATTTTTATACTGCAAACTGATTTTTCTTTTCTTTTCTTTCATTTATAGTTCAACGAGGTGTCCAGTATCTATTGCCATGTTATCCAGTTCTTGTGCAATTTCAAAATAATTGAAGTCTAAAATTTCATTTAATAGTTGGCTTAATTTTAGAAAGAAAATTGTCCTTCGGCATTTACTCATTATATGTTAAAATAGCAAAATGTTGACACTTAAAGAAATTATTCTTGTAAAATTAACAGCTAAGATTATCAATGATTCGGATACCGGAGAAATAATAGATCCTAATAAAGATGAAATATGGGAGCACCATAAGGGAAAAGAACATCAGCTTTAGATAGTTCCAATAACCTTGCTAAGAGGACATTGTTAAGTTCTGAGAAACCCATCCAATTAGAAGTTCGCAACTTATCGAAGATCACTATGGAATTTTCTACAGAGAGCAGGAATGTTCTTCTTAAGTTTTGCTTTCATGCAGATGGAACGGTGGGGACAGAGTCAAAACTGCCGATTTATTAATTCATTCAAAGTGGTTGGATGTGCAAACGCGTTTCGTATTAGCTTGTCAATATATTGGTCAAGTCGGAATGTCCTAACATTCTTTATAATTGCCGAAAATGTGTGAGGAGGCTAATTCTATGCAAGTATTCAGGAGCAGCGGATACGTTAAACCAGTTTGAAAAAATGTTGGGCTCTTGATTAGAACTTCAAAGCTGGACGTATTTCTGATTTGAATTCAAGGGGTTGGTGCTGGTAAACGCTATAATTGAGCGTGTCTCTACAGAGTCACCTCTTAGATGTTCTAACAGAGGAGAACCGTCAAGCTTTTTTACATGATGTATTTGAAAATACATATTTTATACACCTTCGCCGCGTTTTTGTCTTCTTCGAGGATGAGCGCTGATCACAGAAGATCTACTAAAACGTTTTCCCTCTGAAAGTTTTAAGCATATACTTAGATTGGCCCAGTCAAAGATTTTTCTGATGCCGTGAATAAAGTTTGGAATCATATACCAGGGAATCACTTTACTTGCTTATTGCACATCATTATATGTCAGAAAATCGTAGAGCTGTGGAAAGATTTTAATTATGTTAACCTCCTACGGCAGCTATGGCATAGATGCCCCGATCATTTAAAACAATATGTAGAAGGGACAGACATTTTCGAAATATTGATGGAAATACTTAAGAATGGTGTACCATGCTGGTTACACATAAATGATGTACCCGAGAAATTTTTTTTGCATGATGACCTTTTTGACAACAAAGGTGAATGTGAGAGGATAACAGAGGAAATCGAATAATATCACAGGTTTCAGCTTTTTTACCCTATCCACACAGTTTTCATATCGTATGTGCCGTGAAATTATCCAGGAAATCTTGTTGTTGATGTGTATCAAGCAAAATAATTTACTTATTTTTCAATTAATCAAAGCTACGATTGCAACTAAAAGAGTTTAATTTTATTATTGGCCTGTTTTTTCAAAACATCAAGAAATAAAATTTTTCACTTGCTCATCAGTATCCGTTGTCTTCCTAAGTATGAAATGAACCATAAACGGGAAAAACTATATGACTTGAGAAAACTTCAATTTTCTCTTTGATTTTCATAAGAGCATTGAAAAAGTCACACAACACAAATAAATGAACATTCATGAAAAACTAAAAAATAAAAAATCATCATACGTTTCAAAATTAACTTCCCCTTATCAAAAATTTAAACGATTTAATCTTTTTTTTACAAATATGCAAATATATTTCTGCATACATTAAAACTTATATAAATTTAATTAAATTACGTGTCAAGTTTATATTTATTCCATTGATAATTAAGTTATACAATTTATTTTAAACATTAATTATTATAGGGTTTGTTAAAGTACACGTGTCATCAGGGTTCGCTTTTTTTAAAACTACTAAAAATTACTATTTTCTATCACTGAACATTTCCCATTCCTCGTAGTCAAGAGATCTTTAGTATTTTTAATATAATAGATTGCCCTTTGTAGTAGCTCCCGTGGTACACAATACTTGTTCAAAATGCGATGTGTTCAAAAGGTAGTCATTCTAACATCCTGCCGATAAAAGTGCTTTAAATTTTTGTTTTATTTTTTTGCTTTGTAAGCTCCATACATTACGTTGTGATTCTGTGCGTGGACTGTTGAAAATATATTATTATACCCTCTAGTGGCACCTTAGAACGCAAAATAAAGAAAAATTAAGAAAGAATGCGTTGATATTGCCAAAAAGTTTTGTATAATCTTTTTTCAAATAACTGCGCAACTCAGATTTATTTCGATCTTTAAGGTAAGATTAGTATTTTATTATTGTTTTATATTGTATAAAAGTAGCCACATGCTATTATATGTGCTACCCCATTTTAACAACGGTTATACGTTACATGAAACACCGTTGTCGCAAAAATAGAAACTGTTTGTATAGTAAAAAAAAAAGACCTTGGGTCCACAATTTTTATGACGTTATTTGAAATTTAGAAAGCGTTTTTAAAATAAAGTTAGCTGCCACATGTTATAAAATCTTATATTTATACATCCCCCACAAAATAATTTAAATAAAATCAGGAATGCATACATCCTACTCAACATTATATAATGAAATCGATAATATTTCGATCCAAAGTACGTTAAATAATTCACCGCTACTTGTATATAAAACATTTGTTAATACTCGTGTGTGTAAGATAAGAAGAAATCCCCATTTTCATTATAAAAACTTATACATGTAATGCTGGAAATCCAATAAAAGTCCTCACCTTATAATAACATTTTGAAAATTTCGGAACAGCTCTCCCCAAATATACCTGTGTGGCCACGGTAGGTAGCCTAGTAGTAAAGATATCAGATCGTGGCTGGCTTGTCACGAGCGAACCTAGTACCACCGAAGACCTCGACGCGTAGGGAGCGGTGCACGTTAAATTTGTCGAGAGCTAAAACGTCCTCCCCTTTCGTTGGGAGAATTTCTTGAAAGGGTAAACGAGAGAAATTTACTGCCCATCTCAAATCTTAAGAGAACTATTTTCCCAAAATTTCGCAATAGTCAACGCCATCTAGATGTCATGTAAGGTATTAAATTATTCGCAGTAAAGGACCTTAATGGAAGACTGGTAAAGTAATGGTCAAACCGTGGTCAACTTCTCCCTTTTTCACGGGACTTCTTTTGAGGAGGGACTCAGTCTCGGCCTGGTAGAATCAAGACGGCCTTGATTGGGCCGGGGTCGAATCAGCAGCCTTATATGCAGAGTGCCAGCGGCAAATCAATTACACCCCCCAGCTGGACTCAAATACTGTGAGAAATACAAGCATATGTAATCACATATACTAGAATACCAGAAAAACCCATTTACCCCCTCCCCAAATAAGATATTTATATACAAATAAATATATATATATAGGGAGAGAGTGAACTAATAGTAGGGATTGGAAAAAAGAGAATGATTTGTCTGCCTTGTTGTAATTATGCAAACCCGGTTTGGCTAGTTTGGTTTGAAATACCGGTTTTCGACGCCAACTTTTGTCTGTGTTTTAACAGCTACATTGTGTTACAATAATACAGATGATTCTAAGTTGGCATCAAAAATACCAGTAATTAATTTAATTAAATAATTAGTATTTTAAGAAACTGTATTAACAACAAGTGTCATCCGCTACAAGTTTAAAAAATGTATTTTAACTTCATTGGATGAATGGAAAATAGTTTTCTAACAATTGAAAATTTGCAACAGATAAATAAATATATAAATATATAGAGGGGTGAGCTAAGAGAGTATAGGAATTAAAAGACATTTTTTATAACCGAGTTCTTATACCTTATTTATAAGTATAAAAATTGTTTTAGCTACAGTTCTAAAATGTACTGAAATAAGTAGAGGGAAAAAATTTTTTTACATATTATGGATATAATCATCGAATAAAGTATTTTTTAATGAATTCTTTTCCCCTAAACGTCCCCAAAAATTATAAAGAAGGGCACAGCGTTGGCAAAAATAGTCCCACCCAATTATGGACAATAGAAGTAGAGTCATAAAATGGGCCGGAGAAAGTTGTAAAAGGATCTGTTGGAAAAAAGGGGGAAAGAACTGTCTGTACATAGCTTGGTACAGACGCCATATCTAGTCGAATTAATTGACAAAAAAATTTCAGGTACGACATATGTACCAGCCAGTGGCGCACACAAGGGGGCCTGGGGTGGACCCCCAAAAACCCTTGACTTTTTTCGGATTGATTATAAATCTAAGTATATAGTACGTTAAATTAAATTAAATATTTGTTATTAATGATTAATTTTATGAACTACTGCTAATTATTTATTCAAAAATTAGTTTTTAATTGTGTTTTGTTCCCGAAAATCGACAAAATCAAAAGGAGACTGATACGAGAATGGTGAACTTTCAACCCCCCCCTTGAAAAATTCCTGTGTGCGCTACTAGTACCAGCCGATTTATAAAAGTTAAACAAATATTTTCAACTTTAAACACATCATTTTTTCATTTTTTTCCTTCTCTTCATTTTCTTGTGATTTTAATATGACTGAACAGATCGAGGGAACAAACAAGCGAACCCCACTTTTTTCGACCAAGGCAACGTCACAGCTCTGAAAGGGTGATCTTCTGGTTTAAATTAACGAAGATGCCGAACTGTATGTATTGAGTAATAAAATCTCCCTCTAGACCTCCGTAAAATTTAAAAAGGGGGAAAGGAATGAAACCCTGTTGCACTTCGAAAAAGTTTACAAAAGAGCAGTAAACGTTTCCCGAATGATTTTTGAAACAGGATAACCACTCAGACGGTTAGGGAGAAAAATCGGAATTCAACCCAAAAGCATAAAATTTTTAATTTTTTTCTCGTGTTTTTATTGGTGAAAACTAGAGGCAATAGTCGTAAATGCTGAGACCAAACTTAGAGCATAAAAGAAAATTTATTGACAACACAAATTTACACACCATACCATTGCTATGATCACAATGCTTTCATTCCCAAATATATGTCCACAACTGCGAAATCGTTTTGAGTTCGTTTAAAAATAAAGTGTCAATATAGTCGTTAAGTGAAGTGCCGGCTCAAGATTACAAACAGCAACTGAATGTTCGAAAAAACAAAACAACATGTTGCCATCACACAAAGCTAAATACAGTTGATGGCGTTGGTAGGGGGACATGAGTAAAAAACCAATTATTATACAGAAATACGTATAAAATAGACATTGTAACTATATTTCAAATTTTTTTAAAAGTAAATATTCTGTCATCTATTACCTTCATTCGGAACAAATTTAATTTTTTCCCCTATAAGGGACAAAATTAGTTAAATTTAACTATTGAATTAAATTATCGTATTGTGTCCCAAAACAATCGTCCAAAAGAAAATTTCAGCTCTGACCTTTAAAATTGAGAACTTTTTTTTTTAAATTTTGTTACAAGTCGCCAAAAATGATGCCAACAAGGCTGTATCTGTAATTTTTTGGTAATTAGTTTTAATAAATAATCTTTTATTAATTATAAATTAAATTACTGTATTGTCACCCAAAATAATCGTTATATAAAATTTCATCAATTAGTACTTTTAAAATGTATTTTATTAAAGATTGAAAATTTTGAACAAGATAAATAAATATATAAATAAAATTTGAGCTAATAGTAGTAATTGAAAGCTAACAGAGAAAGTACCGATTTCTCTTTTAAAAAATAAATTCTTTTGAGGAACGTTTAGTATAAAAGAATAATTTTTCACAAGATATAGCAATTTTCAGCATTTTATTAGTTTTCAAGTTGTCTTGCTTTCTAAATGCAGTTTTTCATAAATACTACGTGTACTATAAATTGTTAACATATGTATAAATTTACATTTCAATAGGTAAGTAATCAGGTATTGAGTATACATGTAGTGGACGATAATCAAGTGTCAAATTTCAAACCATGACGTCCACTCTATATTTGCTTTGTTTATAAGGAAGAAAGAAAAAGTTTAAGTTTTTCAAAGCGATTAAAAAGGCCTTTTCACTCTTAAAAAAAATATTTTTGTAATTTTCTGTCACAAATTAAACATTTTATAAATGCAAACTGATTTTTTTTTTCTTTTTTTTTCATTTATAGTTTAGGGTGTCAGTATCTATTGCCATGTTATCCCGTTCTTGTGCAATTTCAAAATAATTGAAGTCTAAAATTTCATTTAATAGTTGGTTAATTTTTTGAAAGAAAATTGTCCTTCGGCATTTACTCATTATATGTTAAAATAGCAAAATGTTGACACTTAAAGAAATTATTCTTGTAAAATTAACAGCTAAGATTATCAATGATTCGGATACCGGAGAAATAATAGATCCTAATAAAGATGAAATATGGGAGCAATTCATAAGGGAAAGAACATCAGCTTTAGATATTCCATTAACCTTACAAGAGGACATTGTTGCCTTGAGAAAACCCATCCAATTAGAAGTTCGCAACTTTATCGAAGATCACTATGGAATTTTCACAGAGGAGCAGGAATGTTCTCTTAAGTTTTGCTTTCATGCAGATGGAACGGTGGACAGAGTCAAAACTGCCGATTTATTAATTCATTCAAAGTGGTTGGATGTGCAAACGCGTTTCGTATTAGCTTGTCAATATTGGTCAAGTCGGAATGTCCTAACATTCTTTTATAATTTGCCGAAATGTGTGAGGAGGCTAATTCTATGCAAGTATTCAGGAGCAAAGGATACGTTAAACCAGTTTGAAAAAAATGTTGCTCTATGGATTAGAATCAAAGCTGGACGTATTTCTGATTTGAATTCAAGGGGTTGGTGCTATAAACGCTATAATTGGAGTTACGTGTCTCTACAGAGTCACCTTTTGGATGTTCTAACAGAGGAGAACCGTCAAGCTTTTTTACATGATGTATTTGAAAATACATATTTTATACACCTTCGCCGCTTTTGTCTTTCGAGGATGAGCGCTGATCATCGAGAAGATCTACTAAAACGTTTTCCTCTGAAAGTTTTAAGCATATACTTAGATTGGCCCAGTCAAAGATTTTTTCTGGATGCCGTGAATAAAGTTTGGAATCATATACCAGGGAATCACTTTACTTGCTTATTGCACATCATTATATGTCAGAAAATCGTAGAGCTGTGGAAAGATTTTAATTATGTTAACCTCCTACGGCAGCTATGCATAGATGCCCCGATCATTTAAAAAATATGTAGAAGGGACAGACATTTTCGAAATATTGATGGAAATACTTAAGAATGGTGTACCATGCTGGTTACACATAAATGATGTACCCGAGAAATTTTTTTTGCATGGTGACCTTTTTGACAACAAATGTAAATGTGAGAGGATAACAGAGGAAATCGAATAATATCAATATGTTTTAGTTTTTTTTTTTTTTCCCTATCCACACAGTTTTTCATATTGTATGCCAGAAATTATCCAGGAAATCTTGTTGCTGATGTGTATCAAGCAAAATAATTTACTTATTTTTTCAATTAATCGTGCTACGATTGCAACTAAAAGAGTTTAATTTTATTATTGGCCTGTTTTTTCAAAACATCAAGAAATAAAATTTTTCACTTGCTCATCAGTATCCGTTGTCTTCCTAAGTATGAAATGAACCATAAACGGGAAAAACTATATGACTTGAAAAAACTTCAATTTTCTCTTTGATTTTCATAAGAGCATTGAAAAAGTCACACAACACAAATAAATGAACATTCATATGAAAAAAACTAAAAATAAAATCATACGTTTCAAAATTAACTTTATCAAAATTTAAACGATTGAATCTTTTTTTTACAAATATGCAACATATTTCTGCATACATTAAAACTATATAAATTTAATTAAATTACGTGTCAAGTTTATATTTATTCCATTGATAATTAAGTTATACAATTTATTTTAAAACATTAATTATTATAGGGTTTGTTAAAGTACACGTGTCATCAGGTTCGCTTTTTTTAAAACTACTAAAAATTACTATTTTCTATCACTGAACATTTCCCATTCCTCGTAGTCAAGATCTTTAGTATTTTTTTTAATATAATAGATTGCCCTTTGTAGTAGCTCCCCCGTGGTACACAATACTTTGTTCAAAATGCGATGTGTTCCAAAGGTAGTCATTCTAACATCCTGCCGATAAAGGTTTTTAAATTTTTTTTTTATTTTTTGCTTTGTAAAGCTCATACATTACGTTGTGATTCTGTGCGTGGACTGTTGAAAATATAAATTTTACCCTAGTGGCACCTTAGAACGCAAAATAAAGAAAAATTAAGAAAGCATTGCAAAGATATTGCCAAAAGTTTGTATAATCTTTTTTTCAACAATCAGCAACTCAGATTTATTTCGATTTTAAGGGTAAGATTAGTATTTTATTATTGTTTCCTTATATTGTATAAAAGAAGTCACATATTATATGTGCCACTTCATTTTTTAACGGTTATACGTTACATGAAACACCGTGTTAAGTCACGTAAAATAGAAACTGTTTGTATAGTAAAAAAAAAAAAGACTTGGGTCCACAATTTTTTTATGACGTTATTTGAAATTTAGAAAGCGTTTTTAAAATAGCATACATACGTTATAAATCTTATATTTATACATATCCCCCCCCACAAAATAATTTAAATAAAATCAGGAATGCATACACTTTGCTTCAACATTATATAATAAATCGATAATATTTGATTCAAGTACGTTAAATAATTCACCGCTACTTGTATATAAAACATTTGTTAATACTGTGTGTGTAAGATAAGAAGAAATCCCTATTTTCATTATAAAAACTTATACATGTGTAATGCTGAAATCCAATAAAAGTCCTCACCTTATAATAACATTTTGAAAATTTGAACAGCCTTCCCAAATATACTGTGTGGCCACGGTAGCCTAGTAGTAAAGATATCAGATCGTGGCTGGCTTGTCACGAGTTCGAACCTAGTACCACCGAACACCCGACGCGTAGGGGCGGTCCGTTAAATTTTGAGGCAAACGTCCTCCCCG
>BMAV01014895.1:0-147371 GCA_019973955.1 Trichonephila inaurata madagascariensis
ACTCAGTACTTGTTCATACGGCCGGAGAGGGCGTCATACCATTCGTTACAGACTTAATTATAAATAAGGCATGTGGAAAAAGGATATTTATTAATATTAATCGGATTTTGAGTATAATAGACAATAAGGATGAAAGATTAAATCAGATTTAATTATAAGAAGGTTTTCCTAGTTTTTTCTCTGTTTGACATACACAGTCATGGTTGAGATATTAAGAATGAATATAAACATTAATCACTGAAATGTTGCCTTTTTATTTTCAAAAAAATGTATTCCTTATATTTTGCGGAAAATTATTAAAAAATTACTCAACTAATGCTGTGGCCTATGGTCAGTGACTTAACATTCAACTTGACTGTTGTAATTTGTTGGAACTACCTGGTCAATATTACACACACATTGCAACATTTCAGAATATGCTTTCTCTAAATTAGAACGCTTTTTTCAATTAGAAAGACTAGTTATAAATAGTTGCTGTTGTTGTCTTTGCTTTTAATTAATGTTTTGAAAAATATTAATTAAAATGGGAGTAAAAAAATTCAACATCAATTTTAAATAACACTTTAGTTTTTATTTCATCTACACTAGGGTTTACAGGCCCGGGATCTCGAAGTCCCGGTGTTTCTTCAAATCCCGAAATCCCGGGATTTAATTTTAAAAAAAATTTCCCATTAACATTTTCTAAGAATTTAATTCTCATAAAATTTATATTCTTTTTATAAAGAGTATGTATATATATATATATATATATATATATATTGTGCAATTATATTGTTTTCGTGTTAACTCGCGATCACTCGCGCGGGGTGTGGCGCACACAAATGGGGGGTCCGGACCCTCAAAGCCCTTGATTTGTTTCGATTGGTTATAGTTCTAAGTATGTAATACGTAAAATTTAATTAAATATTTGTTATTAATGATTAATTTTATTAATAAATGCTAATTATTTATTCAATAATTAGTTTTTTACTGTGTTTTGTTCCTGAAAATCGACAAAATCAAAAATAGCATGATGCAAGAATGGTGAACTTTCAACCCCGGACCCTTGAAAAATTCCTGTGTGCGCTACTGCTCCTCAGCAACAAGAAAAGCCACCTAGGATTCTAAGAATGCGCAGAACCACAATTTTTTCTGTAGCTGCACATTTTAGGTCATTGAACCCTCTCAGGCCTGTTGCAATCAATCTCGCTAGGACGATTGGAATGTAAGGACCTTCAAAAGTTTATCTGGGGTTCTGAGAACACCCCGCACACCCCACGAGTGATTGAGTTATATTTTCGTACTCGAAGCATCTACGGAAGAGTGCGTTTTACTCTTTCCGTTTACATTTTTTTTTTCAAATACTTTAATATGCATGCATATTTTATTTAAAATTTCAATAATTGTAACATAAAAATAATATAATTCTATAAAATAATTGTAAAATATAATTTTTTTCAAATTTTTCAAAACATTTTCCAGAAATCATGACAAAAACTCCATGGGAAAGGGAGAAACAGCGACTTCGTCGTCTATTAGATACTACATCAACAGATTGTCAAGATGAACTGAGTGAATTCGATGACTGTTTAATTTCGGAACCAAACTTTTTTTTTTTCTTGGAGAGATGAAACTTGAAATTCTAAATCTTTATAATACAGGCGGCGTTGATATCACTGATGAAATGAGCAGTATATATGATGTATCGCGAATTTGTAATCGTTGGCCATTGCAAATATTTTATCATCTACTTAAGGGGTCTCAGGGGTGTTAAATTTTTCTAGAGGTCTGAAAATATAAACAATTTTCAAACAGGTATAATTCATTCAAAATTAAATTTAATGATTCAATCTTTTACACAATATTTATAAAGAATAGGGCTTCGAAAATAAAAATGTTTAAATATAATCATAATTTTAAAAATTATAAGCATATGAAAATTTTATGATAAATAATAATTATTTTTTGTGTTGCACGCTATTTTCTAAAATAGTAGTATCCTGATGTATAAAATTTATAGAATTATAAAATTGCATCATACTCTTTTTAAGCCGTGCCTAATTTTAGTATATATGTTTCTTTTGTATTTCAAAATATTTGTAAAACATTGCAATTTTTAAATATTTTTTAAAATTTATGTTTTTATTTATTAAAATACTAAGTTATTATTCTATTTATATAAAAATAGCTATAGTGTAATGAGAATACATTTAACTTTATTATTCAACTTATAGCGAATTAAAACTACTATTTTAGAAAATAGAGGTGCGTCAAAAAATACTTAATATTTATCATAAAATTTTCATATACTTATTATTTTTTAAAATTATGATTATTTTTTTAAAAATTTTTATATTTCTGAACCCCCATTTTTTTTATAAATAATGTGTAAAAGATTCGAATCATTTTAATTTAAATTTAAAAAATTATACCTATTTGAAAATTGTTTATATTTTCAGACCTCTAGAAAAATTTAACACCCCTGAGACCCCTTAACACTGCAGGAATTAATGCTTCCATTGTCAATCATTCGGTTCTTCCTGAAAAAAAAAACCAGGCGTTCAAAATTATTAGAGATTAGAATGGATCTCTTGCGCAGCCACAGTAGGATATGAGATCGGAATTTCCAAACCTTAACAAAACACCCAAAAGAAGCTTTACTCACACAGAAGATATTAAAAGGAGCATTAATTCACCAAAAAGGAGGCGTTGCACTGTTTGTCCACGGGTAAAAAAAGATGTAAAAATTACTTGTTTTCGTCTTCAATGTAAGAAAAATATGTGCTAAAAGCATATGAATACAGTCTGCTCTGAATGTTTGAAAAATGAGTAAAATATTATTTTTCTACTTTTTACTATTCTTATCATTAATTATAAAGTATATTTATTACTGGTATATACGTTTTACTTGTGGTTTATGAAAAAAATATAAAATTGTGTACTTTAAAATGAGAATTTTGTAGGTTTAGTTTAAATTAATGTGTGTTAAACTCATTTGTACGCAATAAATTTAATAATTTTATTTGTATAATACAGAAATCATCTTATACTTCTTAAATATATATCACAATGGACTTAAAATTTTTTTCATATTTAAAAACACTTGTTAAAGAGTTTGGGGTGTTCTCTACACCCCGCGAGTAACGGCGGTAGCAAAAACAGGCGCGACTGACCACATTCTGATTTAATAACTGAATCAATTTGTACACAAAATCCATTAAATGTAGCAGGAGAACTAGATAAAGTTATCAAAAAAGATACGCACCAATACAGCCTAATAGATTTGTTTCTTCAAAAAGAATTGTCTCTTTTTGAAAATGGTGGGAAACTTGGTGACTACCTTGGAAAGAACATACTCCTATTTAATGAAGATGAAGCCTACTAAAGTAGATTGAACGAGCATTTTCTTAAGCAGGACAATTTGTAACAAAAATAGGAAGCCGTTAAACCGATGAAACGCTAAACGCGATGTTTTTTTTTAAAGCTTATTTACAGAAAAACAAGAAATTTTAATTTCATTATTTTTACTATTTTTTATTTGTTTTTTTATGATGAATTAAGGTGGTGTTTTGAATTGTTTCTATAAATTATAATATTAAACCAATTTTTTGATCATGTTTTCAATTTTATTATGTAATTTTAACTATGCTAATGTGTAAGTATTTTTCATAAACAGTTCAATCCTAATCTAGGGGCCAGTCCCAGGATTTGGATAACGTAATCCTGGGATTGAAAATATTACACGGAATTGCAAACCCTAATCTACACCATTTTTTTTATTGAGAACATTTATAACCCCATGCACCACAAAGTATGACACGGGGGCTTACATAGAAGTAAGCGTGAAGCACACATCAATAAAAAGAGAAGGATTATAACACAAACATCCATGCCTTATCCGGGATTCGAACCCAGCCCCTTCGGCACCGCAGTCAACGTCACTAACCACTATATCGGATGGGCGGCAATCTACACTATTTAGAAAATTTCTGATGCATTTTTTCCCCATAAAAATATGTTAAAGGAAGAATAGCTATTCTCTCTCTTCAGCATTTGAAGAAGTTTTCTAAGATGCGTAAGAGTTACCCCTGAAAAGATCATGACCACATTCCCAGTTATGGTCCAGTAATGTAGAGAAAAATCTGATCTCAAAGACAACAAATTAAGAGCTTTGCTTAAAATTACAAGGTAATAATGAAAAACGAGCATTCAAAGAAAAAATAATTTTAAAGCGAAAAAAAAGAACCAATAATCTATCACCAATCTGTTATTCTTAATTTATTAATTAACAGTAATGTGTAAAATGTGAATATTTTTACAACAACGACGTCGCCAGCTTTGGTTTTTCTCTTGATTGAAATCAAAGTATTTAAAAAGTTTAAATTGTTTTGACAAATTTTAAGATGTTATTTTTGAGTTATCATCAAAAGATTATTTTAGATATTATTTTTCAGTTATCATCAAAAGATTATTTTAGATATTATTTTTGAGTTATCATTATTTTTAGCCAATCATATCTGATTGGCTAAAAAGTTGATCATTGAATCAAATTTATTAAACAGAATATAGTTTCATTTTCAAATAATAAAATACATATTAATTAATTTTTATTCGTAAATCCAATGTGTAATGTTATTGTGCTTAAATTAAGCCATATTCAGAGCGTTATATTTACTATAATCATTAACTATTGAAATTTGTACTAACTGTTCCTAGCATCTAATCAAGTATTGTCCTCTAATAGCAGGAAATATTAGCGATTTATAAAGAAATAACAAAAAGATGATAAATTTTTTAATTTATAAAAAATAATTTGTAAAAACATGTGAATTTAAATTCTACACATTTTACCGATGAGAGAATAAGCAGCTTTTTGTAAACAAAACCTTTTTATATATATACAACAATAGTGTGTGTGTGTGGTAAAAAGTTTTAAAAATATTTCTTCTTCCAATCAAACAGGAAAAAAATTAAGAGGGTGTGAGTAAGTATTAACGTCGCACTATTCAGCTATACTCGAAGGCTTTTGGCTTGATTGATTGAATATTAACGTCGCACTGTTCAGCTACACGAGGCTTTTGGCGACGGACCACGTAATTTTGAACCATGGTCAAGTGACGAGAACAACAACTGAGCTGGCACCCACCCTTCTCACCTAATTTCCACGCCACACCAACGGAGGACATTTGAGTATCGAATATTTTACGTGCATCGGTTTCCTCTGCACGGCGGGTCTTCGGCGGTACTAGGCTCGAACTCCTGACCCGCCGTCCATGAGTCCGTTACCTTGACCACTAAGCTACCACGGCCTTAAGAGTGAGTGAGAATCATTTTATAAACTCACACGAGGGCTATTAATGTCGGACCTCATATTCTTGAACCTTTGTCAAGTGACGAGGACGACACCTGAATTGTTACCCCTCTTCTCAATATTACCACAGCACGCCTGCGGGTCTTCAGTGGCATTAGAACTCGAACCCGCAACGCGCCAGCCACAAGTTCATGACCATATGCATGACCATTTGCACTATGCTTGAATATATTTCTTGGGTGCACAACATAAAACTGAGTTATAATTTGAAAGTAATCTTTTATATTTGCGGACAAATTTAATAAAATCCAAGTTTATAGGATATATTCAAGTCTATATTAAAAAACAAATATAATTATAATAGTACTTAAAAAACAAAGATAAATAAATGCTCTAGATTATTTCTTTGATAAACACTCTTTGAGAGTTGTAAACATTCTAAAAATTTCATGAAATTAATTTGCTATTAACGGTATGAATGTTGAAAAATATTTATAAAATTTTAAAAAGGTGTATATATTAAACTTTTTCTCTTTACAGATATGTATTTTAACTTAATTTATAGCATTGATATAAATTCGGTTATTAGACCTTGGGGAGTGTAATGATTTCACTCGGCTCTTGGATAAACTATTTATTTCAGTATGAAAATCATCAAAAAAATAAAATTAGTATATATTCTTTTACAATTCAATAGCAAAAGGGTCCGTAATGATTTCGAATCTCTTTCACATAAAATAAGGGCGTAACTTCGCCTGCTAGAGAAAAGTCCTATTCAAATCGTGAGTAAAAAGGGTTCACTCTCGGTAATTCCACACCGAGTCTGAGTGAGTTCGCTGGCTCCAACTTCGCCGTGCTCTTTCGCACTCTCTACCGATCCCTGATCTTCCAAGCTAGGAGACCGCTGTACTTCGCGGGCTCGTTATCGCTTTTTCCTATCGCTTAAGGGACGTCCAAACGGCTCCCTTCAAAAAATCCAGTCTCTCATCCGGACTCTCTCGCCCCCCTTATATCCTCTCTATCCCTCCTAATCATCCTTCTCTGATCTCTTTGTCGGACTCAACCCCTCTTGTTCTTTTGCCGCCTTCGGTCTCTCGGCTCCCTTGAACTCTTTCCCTTCTGCCGCGCCAATCGGTCTCGTTTCCTGTTCTCTCGCCTAAGGGGCGCCAACGGCTGGGTGCACATTTGTAGGTTTTCAGACGCGCCGTCATCACCGAATCGCGGGAAAATGAAAACACAATGTTAAGGCGCCTCTTTTTGACAGTCCGGTCAGCCTGGGAAAAAGGCTCCGAAACTTGACCATCCCGTTACGAAATTCCTTCCCAGCAATTAGGGAAATGCCTGGAATTTTCGCAACGTCTGTCGGCAAGGGGCAAGGGATCTGTTAGCAAATAGGGGGAAGAGATTGGCTTCGTCACAGATAACTTTTACTACATAACTAGCTTTTGAAGCCATAAAAAAAATCAATTCTTGCACACAGTGTAACAGATATATTACAATAGAAAATAACTCTATGAATAAATCAAAATTATATAGAAAAATGAAATTCATGCAGTTACAAATAATTAATTTTCATTTATAATGATCTGGCGTTCGAATTTAATATTGAATAACTCTTTATTTTTTTTATTTATTTATTTTCTATACGTAGTTTGTAACCGCGGTAGCCTAGTGGTCAAGGTCATGAGCTCGTGGCAAGTATGTCATGAGTTTTAGCATGGTACCACTGAAGATCCGCAGTGCAGAGGAGGCCGATGCACGTTATCCTGTTTGATAATAGAAATGGTTTTAAGATTAAAAATATTTTTTTATATTTTATTAAACGTTTTCATTTGATTTACTATAATGAATTACTTTTTTATTCAATTCTGAAATGTATTATGCATATTCTTTACTATAGATGGTACACGATTTTTCGTGTGGACTACTTTTATTTCTCTTCCTCCTTATCAGTTTGTAGTATCCAATCAGCAAGAGACAATCAGAGATGTTTTTTAAAGTTTAAAAAATATTCAGGATGGTTAAGATAAAGGGCAGTGTATACTTAATCGTTTACGAATGAAAGCACAATCAAATTTCAATAAGGAGTAAAGAAAGATCAATTCAAAATGAACGCAATAATTTTCTAGAAAATGGCAACTGTAATATTTTTTGTGTTCAAAATAAGATTCAAATAGGCTAGATATCTAAAAACTATTTCAGTTGTTTTGGAATATATTCTTAAAAGACACCATGACACAAATCATGAAGCAAAGTATGACAAACCGAAATGTATGTGTGCGTTCTTCAAAACCAATAAAGCACACTCATTAAATTTGCTGAAGACTATGCTACTCCTGTTATTACATTTAATCTCGCAAGCAGATCGAAATCATTTACTCTGAAAGGGAATTCATTAGTTAATGTTTATTTAAAACAGGAAGTATTATGTCCAGCATAAACAAAGAAAATTAAAAATGTAATTTTAAGTCGAAATATTGTTGGTAGCAGAGTTGATGAAATAGCCGAGAATTTGGGAGATCAGCATAATTCAATAATATCAACATTTCAAGCTACTTTATTGCAATATTGATAAAAAGAGTACAGATTTTCGAAATTTCGCTAAATTTAGTCATTTTTTCATGGATGCGATGTTGATTTAAAAATAAGTGAAGAACTTTTGGAAATCATTCATATTCAGAATGCAACACCTTGAGCTGATATTTTTAATGTACTTATAGATGTTTTGAAGAAATATGAATTACCACATTGGGGGGAAAAGTTGGTTTGCCTTGCATGATGGTGTGCTTGCCATGACCGATATTACTAAAGGAGTGGTTGCAAGATTAAAAGAAACATGCAAACAGCATGGCAATAATTTTGAGTATTTTCATTGTATTATATACCAACACAGGTACTCTGTGCCCCAAGTTTTAAACATAGTCACCAAATTTGTAAATTACATTCGAGAATATGAACTTAATCATCATAAATTAGCTTCATTTCTTAAAGATATAGAGAATGAACTCAACGATCTACCATATTATATAGAAATTCATTCACTTTCAAATCATAAAGTGTTAAAATGAATCTTCATTTTGCTGGACGAAATTATAATTTTCTTGAAAATAAAATATTATGAATGTGCTGAATTAAAAGATGAACAATGGATAGAGGACCTGGCTTTCTCAGCTGATATTACAAGCCATCTTAACTTAATTTTAAGCTTTAAGGCAAAAAAATCATGTTGTTATAACTCTATTTGATAATATTAAATATCATTATACTTTGGCGAAAATAAATCGGAAAAGGAAACTAAACTTTGAAAGCTGTCAATATGTGTTGATTAAATTCCATAAATTAAAGTTTACTGAATGCTCTCACAAAATTAAATTTTTTGAAACGGAATATTATTAATTCTAATTTTTAAGAATTGTTAGTTATAATTTCGCACTTTTGCTTTATCTCTATCTATGAAAATTGTTGATGAAAGCTTACAAATAAATTAATTGAAATCCAATGTGATTCTTTGTTGAAATAAAAATCTATGGAAGGAATTCTAGATTTTTAGACATACTCGTGTTTATCAGTAGATTTTTTTTCCTACAATTTATCGTTTGTTATGCGAATAATGACTATGTTTGAAAGAGCACTTATTTATGCGGGCAATTATTTTCTTTAATGAAAAATAGCGAGAATTCAAAAAAATATGATTAACTCCAATCAAAATTTATCGTTCATTTTAAAAATTACATCAGCTCAGTATTTTTAATCAAATCTTGATGACTTGCTTTGTGAAGAAGTGGATGTCAAATATCTTCTAAAAAGTAATGTTAAATTAAAATTCTTAATTTTTTTTTTTTATATTAAAAGTATAAAATGTGTATAGATTAAGTTTAAAAATAACATAAATTTAAAACGATACATATCAATTATACACAATACATTGAGCTTTACATTAATAAATGCATAATACATTATAAAAATCGTACTTTAGTGATTATTTGAAGATCGTAAACATAAAAGCCCCCAACTTATGATAAACAAGTAATATAAAAAAAAATTTAACGTCAATTTTCCTACTTTATTAGAAAAAATGTACTGGCGCCATCTGTTGTAGCTAATTGTAACTACGAAGGAAATAGCGCATAATAAATTTAAAATTAAAAAACTAAAATTTAATTAATTAATTAATATTTGAAAAAACTGTATTAACATAAAGTGTTATCCCCTACAAGTTAAAAAAATTATTTGAACTTTTGGATGAATAAAGTATTTTATTAACGATTGAAAATTTGAACAAGATAAATAAATAGAGGAGTGTGAGGAATTGAAAAATAGACCATGTGACCCGTAATATCATACGAGTTTGACACCCCTGACTTAGAGGGAGAATTATTCGGCATATAATATTAGTTTTACTTCTGTTCATTCAAAGCTTTGTCAGAGTTTTTATTGAATATCTTTTATGTGTGTACGCAGGCAATAACATAACAACTATTCGTTTTTCCTTTTCATCTTTTATATTTGTTAAAAAAACAAAAGAAAAAGAAAGATACATTAGTCCCCCCCCCCCGCAAAAATATTCTCAGATTTTATTCCATTATAATTTCCTTCTGTCAGTAAAATCTGAAAAAAGTAAAATGCGCTTAAGGTATCCGACTACGTTCGGAACCGTGATTTAAAAAAAAAATGCATAAATGGATAATTTTTATGATATTTAGTAACACTTAGATTAGAATGCGTGTATAAAATTGTTTTAAGGACATTTTGACAAAAAAATTATTTAAATACAATATTTTGGCAAAAAATTAACTTAGAATAACCTTTTTTTCAAAATGTTCTCCTTTTGTGAAAAAAGCTTCTATTATAATAATATTTTGCCTGTATATAGCTCAGACCTCTGTACAGAGGCTCAACTATGATTTTAGAAAAATTCACATTATTTTCCAAGTTACAACCCTTTGAAATATAATTATTTTTCTTAAAATTTCTCCCCTCTGTTGTAAAACATGGATAAACCCACTAAGTTATATATTTCAAAAATTCTTGTTGGGCCTCTGTACAGAGGTCTGAGCTATATACAGGCAAAATATTATTATAATAGGAGCTTTTTTCACATAAGGAGAACGTTTTGAAAATAGGTTATTCTAAGTTAATTTTTTGCAAATACAGACAAAATATTATTATAATAGAAGCATCTTTCACAAAAGGAGAATATTTTGAAAATGGGTCATTCTATGTTCATTTTTTGTCAAAATATTGTAAAGTAATTTTTTATTGTAATACTCTATTCTTAAAACAATTTTATATACATTTTCTAATCTAAGTGGCACTAAATATCATAAATATTATCCATTTATACGCTTTTGCAAAATCACGGTTCCGAACGTAGTCGGATACCTTAAAAGAAATTAATACGTGTCTGTGTATTTGCATCTACACAAGAACATTCCAAACACCTATTTACTGAAAGCAAGTAAAATCATCGTCTGCAGCTTATCGAATGCATTTTGATAATATTTTCGCCTTTATGCTATTTTTTGTAGTGATAACATTATTTTGCTTTTGAATGGTTTGTTGAACGTAAATGACAAAATATCTCTTTTTGATGAACATAAGAAATTTTCGGCAAGGAATAAAATTAAAATTAATATTAAAAATGCATCTAACATATAGAGATGGAAAAAGCTAAAAAGGAACATGTTTGTTCTTTTAATAGATGTCTACTCTTATTGTGGTTGTACGCGGTTATTCTACAGCAGAGTAAATTCCCAAATCTTTAAGGGTCTCAGGGGTGTTAATTTTTTCTCGAGGGGTGAAAATTTAAACAATTTTCAAACAGGTAATTCTTTAAAATTTAAATCAAATTGCCGCGGTAGGATTGCCGGGACGATAATGTTCTGTTACAAGCAGTAATAAAACATGAATGTTGAAGGCGGCATTGAAACGAGCTGGTAGAACAGATGCGGGTAAGGCTCTTGGAAGTGCCGGGGCGCAGATGCGGGTGAAGCTATTGGAATTGGAGAGACTGTTGGAGTTAGAACATGTCTCTGCATTGGTGTCGCTCTTTGTCTTTCTCGCTATTCCAGAGTCTCTTTTTAGGTGAAATACGTCCCGCCCACGAAAGTGACACGTGATGAGTAGTCACTTCTGTTTGGACGTATTTGGTGGAACCATTCTTCTATTGGTCCAAGTCCCCTTCGCGCGGTGTACTTTGAAACCGGCGGCTGGCATGGGAACTGCGTCGGAATCTTACTGTCGGCTAGATCAAGGGAGGTCAGAGGTTGACTTCCCTTAGGACATCAGCACTGGGGTGTCCACCCTGGAATACTTTCCCACAAGAAACTACTTCACCGTTGAAACGTCCTCGCGTTCCCAACGGGAAATTGGTCTTTGGTGAATACCGCCACAAAATAATTCGAATCTTTTACACATTATTTACAAGGGATTGTGGCTTCAAAAAAATACAAAATGTTTGAAATATAATCATAATTTAAAAAATTATAAGCATATGAAAATTCTGTAATAAATATTAAGTAATTTTTGCGTTGCACACGCTATTTTCCAAAATAGTAGCCTCTGATGTATAAAACTTTATAGAACTATAAAATGTATCATACCCTTTTAACCCTACATCATTTAAGAATAATATATCTTTTTTATTTCAAAATATATTTGAAAAAAAATTGAAATTTTTTAAAAAAATTTTAAAAATGTAATTTTTTTATTTTTTAAAAAATATAATTTATTATTCTATTAATATAATATTACTACAGTGTAATAAGGATACATTTAACTTTATAAATCAACTTATAGCTAGTAAGTAAAGCTACTATTTTAGAAAATAGCATATACGCAACGTAAAACTTAATAAATATTTCTTATAGAAAAATTTCTTTTATTTTCATATGCTTATAATTTTTTAAATTATGATTATATTTTAAACATTTTATACTTTTCTGAAGCCCCATTCCTTTATAAAAAATGTGTAAAAGATTCGAATTATTTAATTTAAATTTAAAATAACTATACCTGTTTGAAAATTGTTTATATTTTCAGCCCTCTAGAGAAATTTAACACCCCTGAGACCCTTAAACCGGAATTCTCAGTGGACTGTATAAACTCTATGCGGTTACACTCAAAAAGCGTGTGGTTAACACCACGCGTCACACACAAACCGTCTCTTCCTTCTCCAAACCACTCCCATTCAATGTGTCCCTCTTTGGTCAGTGATCTCACACTTCCTATAAATGAAGTAATTGTCAATTGAAACCCTCCGCTTTGGAAAGAGAGTGTTAGAAGTGTACATCTAAGTACCAGTGTTAGTAAGTGTACCAGTGGTCTTTAAACTGTGTTCAAGGAACCTTGGTGCTCCACGAGGTATATTCAGGGGTTCTAAGAGTCAAAATAAAAAAATCGAAAAATGTGTACAAAATGGATTCAAGTTCTCTATGAAGTAAATATAACCACACACAAGTATCTAAAAATAATTTTATATTAGTGAGTACAATGTTTTGCACAAATAAATAGTTTTCTGATGAAAAATACAGCTTTTTTACATTTGTGGGTTGATTGATTGATTGAATATTAACGTCGCACTGTTCAGCAACACGAGGGCTTTTGGCGACGGACCACGTAATTTTGAACCATGGTCAAGTGACGTGGACGACACCTGAGCTGGCACCCCCTCTCCTAACTACCACACCACACCAACGGGAGGACGCTTACATTTGTGGGGAAAAAAGCACCAATAACGAAGGAAAGAAAACAACTTATCGACATTTCCACAGATTCGATGCTAAAATCTAAATTTAAGTAGGAAAAATTCCTAAATTTTAGGTTAGTGTGGTGTGGTAGTTAGGAGAGGGGGGTGCCAGCTCAGGTGTCGTCTCGTCACTTGACCATGATTCAAAATTACGAGCTCCATCACCAAGAGCCCTCGTGTAGCTGAAAAGTGCGCCGTTAACTTCACTCCTTAATTTTAGGTTGCAAAGTCATGCAAAATACGCGTAATCTCTCACACAGTTATAAACATTTAATGTCATTCAGAACAGTGATCGCGTTAGCCTAGTGGCCAAAGTAACGTGACAGACATGAGTTCAAGTCTAGTGCTGCTGAAGACCTGCCGTGTATAGGAGCAATGCACGTTAAATCTGTCGTGAGCTCAAACATCCTCCCGTTGATGTATTAGTTAGAAGAGGGGCAGCTCAGGTGTCGTCCTCGTCACTTGACCATGGTTCAGAATGACGAGGTCCGTCGCCAGAAGCCTTCGAGTAGCTGAACATTGCTATGTTAATATCCACTTACTTACCATTCAAAAAAATATATTTAAGTGAAAAATGTTTTTCGATGGGCGTGGATATCAGATCAAAGTATAAAAGTTAATTAAACGCAGAATATAAAATGCGACTGCTGATAATTTCAATAGACCTAGACTTGTACAGATTGTGTAAAAAATTGCGAGCACACATTTCGGTTATTAAATATAGTGCATAGGTAGCTGGCACATGGAACAGATTAATATTATTATTTTATAGTAAGAATTACATTAAAAATTTTTAATAAACAAGTAATATAAAAAAAACATTAAGTCAATTCCTACTTAGATCAACAAAGAAAATTTTTATTTTAGCTACTTTGTATTAAACAGTTACACAATTAATATAAATATGTATATACATATGATAGAATCACAACATTAAGTGGTAATTAATTTTTATTAATTATCATTAAAGTATTATTACTATCATCCAAAACAATCGTGTATATAAAATTTCAGTTTAACTGAATGCTTTAAAACGTGAGAGAAAAAAATCTTTTAAAGTTTTGAGCCAAGTCGCTAAAAATGAAACTGTTGCATCTCTACTTATATAATATCTTTGTTTTTGTAAATTTAGTTTTCATGATCTGGCAACAAAAAGTTTTTTACATATTTGTAACGCGATGTAAGAACAAGAATATTCTAACAAGAATAAAAAAGTTTAACGATCTAAAATAGTTTTCTTTTTAAAAAGGATGAATTAATTCTAAATAATTAGGTGACTAAATCGTCTACAAAACCAACATGGCTGTATCTGTAATTCTTTGAATAATTTGTTTCAGTCAATTAATTTTAATTAATTATAATTAAATTATCGTACTTTTAGCCAAAACAATAGTGTATATAAAATTGCAGCTCAAATGTGCACTTTAAAATGTGAGGGAAAAAAATATTTTCATGTTTTGACACAAGTCGCCATAATGGTCGCAAAAAATGATGCCAACGTGGCTGTATTTGTAATTATTTTAATAATTAGTTTTAATCAATTAATTTTTATTAATTATAATTAAAATGCTGTATTGTCATCCAAAATAATCATATTTATAATTTCAGCTCAATTGAGCGCCTTAAAATGAATTTTATTAACGACTGAAAATTCCACGAAGATAAATAAATAAATAAATATATAGAGAGTGTGAGCTAATAGTAGGAATTGAAAAATACAATATTTTTGTCTTAATATGAAAGCACCTATAACTGTGATCTCTATCTACAAACATTATATTCAGAATATAACTAAATAGTATTAAGAGTGGAAGAATATGAAGTTCCCCAAAATAATATTGTCATTACTAAGACTACCACATGATCTAACTTATGACATAACAAGTTTAAATAATGTAAAAATAACATTTAAAAAAAATAGGCATATCCTAATCCTAATAATATTATGCATGCGAATGTGAGTTTTATAGTATTAACTTTCAGAAAAAGGCGATTTAATTAAAATTTTTTAATGAGGATGTTACTTTGCATAAAACGGTTTACATGGGGTCATATTGTTATGGGGTATTTACCCGTATTCTCGCAGGAACGGGAACTACGCGGATGAAACCGCGGGGCTCTTCTTACCCCTTCAAGTTGGCTCAAGATTATGCATTTTGTCATTACCGGAAATTTTAATAAAACTTTCTCACATTTTTAACAAATAATTGAAACATAGCGTAATTTAACATCTTCAATAAAAGCAATTTTTTAAATGGTTTTTTTATTAAGTGTCAAACGCGTTTACTACGTTACGTTTATTAAATGTCAAACTTTGAGAAATATCGCCGAGTTGGCTAAAAAATTCTCTATATCCCGACAATCCCAGAAATTTTAATACAAAGAAAAAAATGACATAAAGTTGTGGCAAATAGCGTGATATTGAAAGGTGTATGGTAATATTAAAGGACAGTTTCATAAAAACTTTTGATTTATCGAATATTTAATATTTGAATTTATTATTATTTATTTTAAAAAAACAATTCTAATATAAGGCCATGTTTTGTACAAAATTTTCCCCTTATATTGAACCTAGAAATTTTATATGGAAATATTACTATGAAGATATACTAAATATTTCTATGGAGGAATCGCCGGATAAAAAATTAGGGAACTTTACGCAATACTTCTATCATTTTGCGATCTTGCTAATTCTCAAACCTTTTGGAATAAATACAAATAGTACATGGCGGAAGATATTTTGCGACGACTGCAGCAAGTACATACAGATATGCCTTTCAATGAACAAATCTACAACGAAACGCTAAAAATAATTGAAAATAAGGTTTTTACAACAGTTGTGAAGAAGCTACATGATTTTGGAATGGTTAGAGTACGCGATGAGTCGACGGAAAGGACTTCGATAGTGAAATTGCTCCAGAATTAGGCTACAATTTTATAGTATTGCAGTATCAAGTAACAGAATTAATCCCTGAATTAACTCCAGAATAAAGTCAAGTTTTCCATCAAGTATTATGTAAAATAGAATAAAAACGTTTTTGCTAAACTTATTATTAATGTTCGTCAGAAAAAACCAGAAGATAGCAGTTGCTGTGGTTTCTTTCGGTATAGTCGCGACACTACTGACCGGTGGTCGTACTGCACAATCCGTTTTAAAATTACCGTTGAATCTTGCACATGAAGATTCACCCATCTGCAATTTCAGCAAAAATAGCTCTCGAGGCAGGATATTTCGGCAGTGTAAGCTTTTAGTTCGGGATGAAAGTACAATGTCTCACAAGAAAGCTATAGAAGCGTTAAATCGGACTCTTCAGGATTTACGAGATAGTACAGATACTATGGGAGGAATTGTAGTTTTATTGGCTGGTGATTTCCGACAAACTCTCCCAGTAATCCAGAGGGGTACACCGACAAATGAAATTAGAGCCTGTATTAAATCATCAAGCTTACGGGCGAAAGTTGGAAAATTCAGTCTGAAAACGAATATGAGAGTGCATAAATCACCAGTGACAGCTCTATCAACACGCTACATCTAAAAGACGATTACGTCGTCCAGATTCATCTTTTCCTGCATTCATGAACTTTTTCTGATCTATTTTTAAGTGACTTATACCCATTGACATCAACGTTAAGGACACGGATACTGTTCGATATGGGATGGAGGGTTTTTTTTTAAAACCCAGTTTCCCAGTGGCCCCCAGCATATAGAGTGCATCTTCATAATGACGTAGATTCGAGACATTATACAGAGACGCTATTAAAAATCAGTGATGGATGTTTGCACGCAGATGTTGTAAGTTATATTTTACTTTCCAGAGAACTTCGTAATTTAATAGAAAATAATGTAGATCTTATTGCTCAAGAGTTCTCCGGGCTTGCCACAAAATTTAAATAGTGATCACAATGGTTATGCGCAAGATCAATATTGGAGCCTAACAATGACGTTGTCAATAAAATCAAAATTGACATTTATAAGACGTATGGAGGGTGAAGAAATATTTATCAATATCATAGGAATACAATCATGGATACAGAACAAAGTACTTCATATCCCACGGAGTTCTTAAATTCGTTTGAACTTTTGGGTGTACCCTCACAGAAACTTCTATTAACTAAAACTATTACCAGTTATGCTAATGCAAATCGTGATGCTCCTCGACTATGTAAGGGAACGAGACTTCGGATCACAAAATTGATGCAGAATTTACTTGGAGCCACTATTTTAACATGTGTCGGGGAAGGGGAAAGTGTTATCATACCTAGAATTCCAATTATTCCCACTAACCTACCGTTTCAATTCAAACGAGATCAATTTCCAATCTAACTCAGTTTTGCTGTTAATATTAACAAAGCGCAAGGGCAAAACATTGCAGGTCGCAAGGGTGCATTTGGAAAAGCCATGCTTTTCCCACGGTCAACTATTTGTAGCCTGTTGGCGTGTGTCCAATCCCCGAAATCTTCATATTGTTACGTAGATCCGGATTCGAGAATTTTATGCAAAACAATCACAAAGAAAATAAGCAGTTCTTTAAGAGCGATGCGAATTTACTATCAAAAATCCAATCCTTTAAATACAGGATTCAGCTGCAATATTCACAGAGTAAATCTCCGAAGATCTTCACACCTTCAACAGCAATCAAACACAATCATCAGTGTTTAAAAATACACGTAAGTAAAAGATTATTCACAAGCACAGCCGAGATAATCGCTAGTCAATACAATCCTCACTACTCGCTGGTTTAATCAAGACTGACTGGTTACGGCTGGCACTCTTATTTATAGGCGCGGTAGAAACTTCCAGGAAATATAATCGCTCGTGTCATCGAGCGTGACGTTAATGGAGAAATCCACTACTTTCTAGAAGAATCCAGAGGGTTCCGAACTCGCCAACACGGTCGCCAAAAATGATTTCAAGATTTCGCCAAGTTCTCATTGAATCGCCTTTATAACATAAGGGGCGGCATTGCTTGTGTGAATAGTACAATTTTAATAAGAAATAAATATAACATAGAGTAATATAAATGCATTATAAACACCCAAATACAAATTATTTACACTATTTACACAAAATTCGTTACAATATATTAGCACCTGACGGAAGAATATTTGATATAGTGTACAGTAACATCCTAGAATAATATTCTGTTTTGACCTCTTTTAAAGAGGAATTATTTATTAAACGTTGATACTTTCAACTTTTTAAAACATTAATAATTTCAGTTATTAAATTTTTGTTGTTAATTATTATAATAAAGTATGTTTTCAGTTTTTTAAACTAAGCTCAATTTTAGAATTTTTAAATTTTAATGGCCCCAATCAAGCAATAAAAAAATTATCATATTATTTTATTTACTTTCTAATGATAATGATTATGACTTTGACAGTTATTTAAAGACATCAACGCGAGCGAAGTCGCACAGTTAAAAGCTAACATTAAATAAAATAAGGAATGAAATAAGAATTAATGAATACATTAATAAATTAATTCTTGCTGAAAATAAAATGAAAAAATAATTTGTACTAATTACAGTTCATACGATAACATTTGAGGTAATTTGAGTGCAATCTTTTCTCAATTCATACAGAAAGCAGAAATTACAACTATTAATATTAATTTAGTAATTCGTAGTGATTAAACTGCAGTATTTAATTAATAACGTCAATAAGAGTTAACATTAAAAATTTCAGTACTTTTCCGTTTCGGGACCGTAAGAATGCAGCCAAAAAAATCGCCAAATGCTGGTAATAATTTATTAATTGTGGTAAACCTACCAAGTAATTCACGAGTTTGAGTACTTATGGAGCATGTGCGAAAAGAACTTCGGAGAGTGTGTAGGCAACTCTACTCTTTGTTTATGGGGAAAATGTCGTTGCTTATTACCATATTTTATGCTTGGTTTCTAATTTGGGAGAAAAAAATTAACATTCGCCAACGGCCTTCCGAAACGAAAAGGTACCAAAATTTCTTCAGAAGGATTATTTTTAAATACGAAATATTTTGCTTAATGAAAGACGTAAAAGAGAATCATAATTATTTTCGCTCGCTCTGCTCGAGTACTATATATATAAGACAACTGTTTTCATTTACATGACTATGTGCTAAAGCGATACTGATAAGAGCAAATGTTCTTTTGGTGTACCTTTTCTCTTTCCATATTTAATCTAGATACAACGAATTGACTAGTTTCCTTGAATGCTTGTCTCTGCCGATGTGACATCGAATTTGAAATACAAATTCGATGACGATTCAACCTACATTGCCTCAGCAGCCCGTTCAGAATTGGAAGCTGAGTACGGAATGAAAATGGTTGATGTGTGATGGTTGCCCTTGTACAAGATTGGAGAAAGTCCGTATCCAGATATGTTGGTTTGGACGCTGGTTTTATAGACACTGAGACCATCTCTATCGAACTGAAAGATATTTTAGTTTCTAGATAAGATTTTATAAGAAGAGGTAAGTGTTTGCCGAATTTTATGCACACGAAGAAAAACATAAGTTGTCGATAGATTTTTGCTGACAGAATTTTCGTTGTTCTCTAATTCATCTCTCATTTCAAGACATCAACAACTAAAGATTGAAAACGAGAGAAATTGTATTAGGAAAAATGTGTGTTATTTCCTCCACCACTACTATAATTATATATGCTCGTAAGTTTTGTATATGTATCTGGCAAAGAAAATCAATAGAAAGGGTTTTTTTAAAGTTTTTAATTACTTGGTATTATTGAATTTATGCTTGTACTTTTCTGAATTCTTATGCTTGCCGTTATTTCTTTTAGTCAGGGCTAATGCAAAGCAAAAAAAACGAAAATAGCTATGAAAAGTAAAACCATAGAATGGAAGATTCAATGATGATTATATTTAATATTAAAGCAAATAAGAGTAATTAATTTTCGAAAAAAAATTACGAAGAGAAAAAAGCTGTATTTGGAACATTAGAAAAGTAAAACATGACGAAATTGATGCTTTAAATTTTTCTCACCTTTAAGATCTTTGGGAAACGAAAGATGTGTGTGCTGCCGAAGAAAAGGTCAAAGAAGAATTATTAAAGGTGAATGCATAACCTAAAAGATCGGATCTTGTTTTTTCCTTCACATCATTATTTATCACCAACTTGGCAAGTTATTATCCCCATATTGAATAATTTAATACAGAAAAATGAGCTGCTGGCACAATTTGGTACAATAGGATTTTACCAAAATGGTAATAAAATGTGATTAAAATGATCAAAAATAGAATTGATGAAGTTCAAAAGAGATCTAAGAAACTTGATTGGAATTTGGGGTCAATTTACAAAAATCTAAAATGATAATTCTAAATCTCAGGAAGATGGACTTTAGAATTTACAGCTAACTTTGAAGACTGTTTTTCGTCATCAGAAATTGTCTGAAGAATTCCCGTAATTTAAAGAAAAATTATTTGAAAATAATTGAACTTTTGAAATATAATTAAGGTAAAGATGAACTCCAAAAAAAAAACCAAGCATATTTTCATAGATTTTTTAAAAACTATAGAATGAACTCAAAGAAATTTAATATTGGAATACTTAAAAATATTATTAAACGAATAATGATAAAAAGTTAATTGTACTCTATCATGATTATGATTTATGCTCATGAAAGAAGGTCACACACAGCTAAAAAATGGTGTAGCAAGATGACATTCATAAAGAGTTTGTATGATCTTCTATTGTAGCTCTCACGACAAACTCTAATCCTGTTTACAAAATTCTTTTTAAGAGTCTTTGAACAATAAATTTCACTCCTTCATGAAGGTACTTCATAGCTCTGAGAGTGTTCTTGGAAGGTGCTTGGCAAGTTGTAATTCCATAGAACATCCTAAACATGTTCTGTAATAATCAGGCCTACAGATCTGACTGGCCACTCCTTCTTCTGAATATCTTCGGTCTCGTGGTATTTACTAACCAATCAAGTTCTTTGTGAACGAGAGCTGTCGTGCATAAAAATTAGTGATTGCAACTTCCTATCTGTGAAAAGCTTTACATAGGGCTCTAAGATCTCATTCCTATACCTCAGATCAGTCAAAGTGCTTCCCTGAAAGATATGTAGCTCTGTGTGTTCGTTCAGCATGATGCCGGCCCAGATCAAAGCACCATCCTCCAAAGTGGTCCACTTCTATAATGTTGGAGGGACGGTACAGAATACCGGTATCTCTTCGTATGTGAGCACGTCGAGAATCAGTGTTCAGACAAACTTCACTCATCAGTGAAGAGAACACAGGTCGATTGTTCCTGTATACAAGAATGACATTGTATGTACCATGTAAGATTGGTCTTTTGTGATCTGGAGTAAGTAGAACTCAAACCATGGTCTCCTGGCATCGCTGGCGTAGCTAGCTCTGAGGGGACCCTGTATCAAAATTCCTTCGGGGCCCTTTTTTAGATATGGGAGCCCTGTTAGTGGGAATGTAATTACACATGTTGGGACTCCTGCAGCTTGGGGGCCCATATCATTGATACGGCTGATACGTTGGTAGCTGCACCCCTGTCTGGCATAAAGCCTTGAGCCATCTTGATCACTAAACATAAACACTTTTCATAAACAGTATAACTCGAAACTAAGATAATCAGTAGCAGTAATTGAGTTCAGTAATTGTTATCCTCTTCCTTGTAATTAAAGCTAAACAGAGCTCATTTTGGCTTGTGGTGTATCTTGAGAGCCTGTAATTGGTCTTCTGGATATTGTTCTAATCTCTTGGTATTGATTCCATGATATGGGAGTTACATTTCAGGATACACATTGCGCCATCTTGCTTCTTCGCTTGAGATTCACCCAATCTTCCAACTGCTCTCCAAACTTTGCCTTTGTGCCTCAACAAAACTCAAATGGCTTAGTAGAAAACAGAATAGTGTTTGAAGTATATATACGTCGGTGGCACTTAAGAGGTTAAGTGACTTTTCAGATGATACTAATGATGTTTTAGACATTCAGGTTACATTGGAAGCCGAATTATGGTCTAAAATTATATCGATTGAATGTTATAAAATTAATGAAGAATTAGAAACTTAATTAGTATGATCCCTAATCGGTCTGATTGAAAATGATAACATTTTTGGAAAATATTAACTTCCTTACTTTGTGCTGAATTCATTTCAATGCTATGGGATCTAGAAAGTCTGGTAATTAAATAATATGGTGTAGGAATTAAGCAAGATGAAAAAACACTATCTGAATTTTTTTAGAAAGTTATAAGTTGAGATAAGACTCTTGATATACAGAGGATGTGACAACATAATTTGCTGATATGAATTAGATGTCAGGAAGCTAAGTCTGACTATTATAGGGTGTAATAAACTGCCCGAATTCGAAAAGTTGGCTTGCAGTGCTTTTTTTGTTTTGTTTTTTGTGATCTCTTCAGCTCTTGTCATGCAAACATACAGTATTCTTTGGCATATTTGATCGTTCTGTAGGGAGAATCCGTCCTGATGGTTTCCAGTTTCATCTTTACAACTTTGCTGTAAAGCAAGAACTCACAGAATGTGATGATGCAGCGTAATATGTGAAGAGTTCCTTAAAATTTTGCCTGATGATATTCTTGAGTTGTTTAATGATAAAAATTTCATTTCCATCTTTCTGGGTTCATGAACAGGCAGAACATGCGCTACGGGACTGGTTACAATCCCAGAAAACATTATTAGAGGCCCTTTTCATGTGAATCTGTAACTTCAGTGTAACCTGTCATCAAAAATAAGAATTATTAAAGAGAATGGCGTTACAGTTACAGTGAAATCTGACCAGAATGCTCTCTTAACCTAAATCTGATAGAGTATGTTTGGTACACAATAGGACGAGGCATTGCAACAATTCCATTGTCTCCGTTTATTGCCCGAAATTTGGAGGTTGCACTTTTTGAAAAATTGAAGGCACTTACGTATTATCGCAACAATCGCCACCATTCAAGATAACTCGCCAAGTTTGTAACCCCAATTTCGTGTGTGTCGTATGCGCTGAATTGGGAATCACGTGCTTCGTTTCATATAATGTCACCAATAGGTTGCGATATTACGTAAGTACCAAATTGAACATTATTCTCCTGTTTTATACAGATAACCTCATCGTATCCATGGGAATCAGGTGTGCAGAAGTTTTAACTATTTGAAAGGACCCCACATCAAGTTAAAAAAATCCTGCATCCTTTTCAAACAATGTTGTTGCTTTTAACAAGTAGAAATATTGTGCTTTGGAACATCTTTTCGTGTTCTTTATATACATCATCTAAAAAAATCAAAGCTCTTCAAAATAATGTATTTTTGAGACTTTTGTGCATTGCGTTTTAATATATGTATACTTTTCATTTTATGCTCATACATGGCTGTTTCACATGGGTTTTTTCCCCATTTTTTTGCTTCCTTCCCTAATCTTTTTCAATAGTGTATAATACAACTATTGAAGTGTAGATCCATAAATCGTAGTGACATCAGTCAGTCATAGACAGCAAAATACCGTTCTAGACATTCTTGTGATTTAGTCATGTCGACATTATCCGGTAACTCTCCCAGCCTTGTTTGCATAACTCTCACGGTCAACCAGCAGTCATCTAGCCATATTTTATAACATCGGGTATCGCCACTTTAAAGCTCTTAAGTCCAATTCTAATAAACTTTCTCAAGGGTAAAAGTCACATTAAGGAAAGCTTTCAAGAAGCTATAAGTTGCTTGTAAGAAACATGAGAGCACTCCTTGAACATGAATTGCGTTATCGGCTCCAATCAGGGCAGGATGTTTTTGTATGCTTATATACGTCATCGGATGAATAATTATTGCAGCCTCTGATAAGAAATTCGGAATTTTTTGCTGTCTTCATTCTTCTGAAGAATTTCTTGTCTTAAAGATCCTCCATTTTATTTTGTCTTTTTTCATTCAGTTAAAATCTGTTACATTTTATTTCCAAATCATTAAGCAGCAGATTTTTTTTTTTTTTTGAATTTTTGGTTGAAACAGCAAAGAGAATCAGAATTGGTCGAGGTATAATTTCCCTCAGAAGGAATTTTTACCGAAGAGTTTAGAAGCTGGATTTTTTTGCACGTTTCTATGCCTTAAGATCAGTAACAGCAGTATGTATGATGGTTCATTGAACGAATCTGAAAATAGAACATTAATCGATATTTTGAATTTTCAAAAATTTCAATTCAGTCTCTTCGATTTCAAAATCCGTATTACTTAATTTAAATGCACCTCCTTTTTCATCGAAACATGATTCTCAGAAGCATCAGAAAATGTTTGGCACGGTGGGGACTATTTTCCATGTCTCTATCTTCTTTTACTTCATCATCTCTCAAATTGTCAACCTGAATTGTATTCATAATGGATTCCCTATATATATATATATATATATATAATTTTGGATTCCCTAATTTCTGAATTACTTTTTCCTTGTTCAAAAGAAATTTTAGCAACTAAAGTAACTGTTTCAGTTGCTGTTTGTCGAAAATGCAACGCGTTTCAAAAACAGAAATGAAGGTATATATTGGTGCATATTCCAGTTTGATATTTGATAGGTGCACCAAATCAAATGTACCATAATGAAAGAAACAACCAAAGCTTCTTTAGGCGTTTTCTCTTTTCTGTAAAGCAAAAACTTTTTTAAAAATCAATTAAAGAAGTCAAATCGCAAGAGAAAAAAAAATCCAACCGTACACAGTTAGCTCGCCAACCAATAAATGTGCAAACAATATGTTTCTTATTATTAGTCTGCGTTCAATAATATTACATTCGTTTAGCAATAATTTTTCTATTGCTCATCTTATTGTTTTAGATTGTTATGATACATCGAGTAAATGGATAAAAATATATGCTATTGTTTAGTTTTATAAATAATCGTACAAAACACTGTTGCCTGGAATTTTCGTTAATTTTGTTTTTAAAAAAATCATAAAGCTTGATCTGTAGCACTTCTTTATCGACAAAAAATTATGTGTGGGAGGGGATAAATTTTACATTCACTAATGGATTTATTCAAATTATATCGTATAACTAAAAACTTCGATGTTTCATAAAATAGTTTTATTGGTTTTTTTGGCTTCAGGGAGCTCATCTCCCTCCGAGAATGAAGTTGATCACCTATGTTGTGCAATGCAAGATCTGCATTTTGCTACTGAAGTGCGGAACTCAAGATCTTCACACAAATAAGATTTCAATTCTTCCCAAAGTTCCTGAGGGGACGTTGGATTGCAAAAGACACAAATAAAAGTAAACAATTGCCTTAACTTTGCAGGCATCTGAAAGCTACGTACCTCCCTTAAACAGTTTTGCCACTTACCATCCTTCTGCAATAAATTTCTAGCACAACGCGTCTCTTTAAAAGAATTCATAATAACACTATCGTAACTCTTCGAAAATTTAGCTTCCAGAACATGAAACAGAAACATCCGGAGATGAAATCGCTCAATGCCTTTTGGATATACAGAATACAACCTTGACACAATTCGGTAACGAAATCACACGCGTCCCTTTCATTTTTTGTCCTTCCAAACAAAGTGCTTCGGAATTTCAGCATGTAAGTATTTGTATGTATCAGAATCCGTTGTGTTTAATTCGAATCACAAGCCGTTAGCATGGAATTCCTTTCATCTGCTATTTCCGATGCTTGAAGTTTTTCATCGTCAAAGAAATACACCGGCGGCATTTTTGGAAAATGTACTGGTAAAAGAATGATAGCCTGTGATTTCTCGCTCATTTTGTTCTGAAAGTTTCCATATTTCTTTAGGAGCAGATACATATCCTGACCCCTTACCTCAAAGACAGCTTTCGTACAGTCGTGTGACCCTCGTAAACATACTAGAAAATATACTCGATAAATTTGATCGAGTGCAGTTTTCAACATTAATATGGGCATTGTATTTCTCGTCGAGGTATGGGTTATATAACAAGATCCACCTATTTTCTACAGCATTGTCATTTATCATAATATGGTTTGAATTGTCATAGGCCATAGGATAAGCATCAATGTTATCAGCTGTTGTTTCTCTAAATTGCTTGGGGGTATCCCTTTGTGCAAACACCATCAACGATACATGGAGAATTGCGGTTCAACACACCACAAGGCCCGTGAAACATTGTTGACTTGACAATTTCGTGCAACGATGATCCAGTGTCTAGTATGGCAGCTCTGCTGAAACTATTCGATAGATATTCTCTTTATTCTCTTTATTTTCCCTCTTCTACTAATATCAGCAATAGATGCTTGCGTGGCAGTCCTCACTTTTCTGAAACTCTAAGACATGAATGTCTGTCACTCTGCGACCCAAAACACATTTTTTTTTTTTTTCAAATCTTGTAACAGTGCTACCTTCTTGATGTCAAAAACTCTAGTAGCTGCGTCGGGGTGATCATGAGGCTTTTGTCCCCAAAAAAAAGGGGGTATCTCTTTCCATTTAGGGTTGCAACTGAAAGTCAAAAACAAGTCAGGGCTTATTAAAATCTCTTACACTCGACATAGCATACTGAAAGTTTTGTTACATTGCTCTTCAACTTCCAACGAAACTTAAGAGCTGAAAGAGTAATCTCATGCTAGCTTCAGTAACCAAAACATTTATGTGATCAACCACATACGATTCTACTCGTAGCGCCTTCTGATTGTGTCGAGTAAAATTCAAATGATTACCCTCAACCTTAGCATATGAATCAACAACCAAATGGTGTGCATTAATTTTCCCCGTACAAAATGGAATTGGAAATATGTCTTCTAACTGATAAACGGTACACGTAAAACTGTAGCTCAATATAACATTGATTAACGCGAAAACCTTTTTTACCACATAGAAAAAATAAAGCATAACTCATTGGGTCGCAGTTTTGATTAAGAGTACTAATTCTGCATAGTTCGCGTTATTTTAGATAAATGCACAGATATCCCGATTATTTGGTGGGAATGTCATCAGAGCTTTTAAATACCATTGCAATCTCATTTGCTTAGAAGTATTATATCTTCCTTTATGCTGGTCAGAATCACGTCTCTCCTCTCTAGTGTACATTGTAATGATCTCCAATACCTCATGTCCTTTGTGAAGAACCTGCTGCTCCGATTCCCACATTATTTTGAATGCATCTGCAAAAGGGATGACTCACCTAATGATGTCATCAATGCTTCACATCAGTTCCGAGTTACATTCAGAATTTTCATGATGCTTCATTCTTCGATAAATAGCAAGATCAGAATCCAAAACGTATAACTAAGCAAATTTTTTTTCTCCTACTTAAGCTGGATGAAACTTAGAAGTCCTGAGATAAATTAGACATGAATTCTGAAGCAATAGGCTCCTCTACCGGCAGGTGGTACAATCTGTGCACCCATTGAATCAAAGGGCAGAACATTGTTATACGCCCTTATGTTTTTCTTGAAATGCTCTGATAAATCGACGCATCTTTGCTTACCATCGGATTAGGTATAATGATTATTCGCCATCTACACAGATGGTTCGAAACGAACAGATTACGTTGGGTGTAGACTCGTGATTGAAAATAATATGCGTGGTTATCGGCTCGATAATTCTTGCAGTATTTTGACTGTCAGAAGTATAACCTTTGCCAATATCAGATTCTTTATTATTTGCGATAATATCTCGTAAATGAATATACTCTTCGGCTTTAAGTTTCTATTGACTGTAAGAATGTAATTAAATCGTTTGCTTCAACTTTAGTGTACATGTCAACAACGAACATATATTGCAGAAAAAGTTGACGACATTTCAGGATATGGTTGGATTGTTCAGCTCGACACGGTATGCATAAAAATCCATACAGCTGACTTTTTTAATGTTACAGCACCTGTAGTAGAATCAATTTGATGGAATTCTAGATGATATCTATCTTCTCTTCATGGAAACAGTATTGGATATTGAAGTGCGTCTTACGACCGATGTATTACAGCAACGCGTTGCTTGGTTTTATACCGCTTGCTAATAACAGTATCTCGCCGGGTAATTTGTGTTCTGACAATTACAGCTGCTACTTCAGGAGCCATTGAAGCATTGAAGTGTCTTTCATGCTCATTTGATGGAACTTTATTTACTATGATAATGATTTTCAAGTCAACTGATATCCCATTTACTAAAAAGGATTTAAAATCTCTGATCAAACAGTTGTGCTCTTGGAATAGTGATCGTAATCAGGGACATCTTAAGGCATGGGCCAACTGGGCCCGGGCCTCCACTTCTATGGGGGACCTCGTCTCCTTTTCGAATGAGCCTTAATTCGAATTATTTTAACGGTCAAATGTTATTACCGGTTGTATTCTCCGAAACACTGAGAATTTCGGACTATAGGTCAGCTGGCACCAGTGGCAAGACTATATTATTATGGGATGATCGTCACCCATGTCGCCTACCACCATACACCAAAAGTCCTTAAGAGTGACAGTCGGTCTAGCCGATTTGAGCTATTGTTAAGTCATGTACATTTATTGGTTTCGCGATACTGTTTGTACGAGTATTTAACAACGCATGCTATGCATTATCTACTTTTAAGGGTCATAAGAGGGGCCTATATTTGTTTAGGGACCCAGTGCCTACTTTTACGTAGGGCCCAGGACCTCAACAAGTCTTAAGACGTTCCTGATCGTAATTCAGCAATAATTTCTCGATCAGTTAAAATACTGAACGTGCATCATCGATTTATCTCTTTCTCCACATTGTTCATAAAATAAATTTGCAAAATATTTGATCTTGTTCGGGTACTGGAAGAGTGAACCAATCTGATGGTACACTTGCCCTTTGACTTTGAATGTGGGTATGAAATTATCATATCTCTCTCTCAATATTTGACGCTCCAAATGATGTCATTTGAAAACATAAGTTGTAATTCCGAAAACTCTAGAAAATTTTATTATTTTTAGAATTTTTAGAAAATTTTTAGCTAATTCATAAAATAATACAGCTTAAACAACAAGAATCAAGGACTCTTCAATATTACATGATAAACGCAAATAGAAAGGGCAGAGAGAGAGAGAGAACTTCGGAAAGAGTGGGAAGAAATTAAAGTGTTACCTTAACTACAAATGAATATTTAACTTCATTTGATTAGTTGCTAATCCAGCGAGGTATTAAATATAATTAAATAATGAACGGAATTAATAATGAATTAAATTATTGTGCACACACGCAAAACTTTTTCAAAGGAACGTTTCACAAACGGAAGAAATTTTTTAAGAAGAATAAAAAAGTATCTGATGTGATGTATCAAAACATATTCACTATTTTAATATTTACTTTCTTAGAATATGGATGGAAATGAATTTGAAATTTTCCTTTAACGATTAACCAATATGTACCGTTAGCTTAAAAAAGGCATTAAAAACAAATCTAGTTCCATTTAAAAGAAAATGTACCAAGTACGATTATAACCAGTTGAGCCAAAAATTCGTTTAAACTTTAAAAATTGATAGAAGAAAAAGGAAGAATTAATAATAAAGTGTGACAAGGAAGTTGAACTTTTTTAGCAGCAAAAGTATTTTTAGTCATGGTGAATAGTTTCATGTGTTTCTTTAAAAAAAAATAAAGGTGACAATTATTACAAATGTGCCAAATCTATCCTCATTCTCAAATGAAAATTTTATACTGACCAAAATACCGTTCTAGATTTTGTATTTAGATGCACTGACGTAAAATTATATTTCTAAAATCTCGTACAAAATAAAACAAAAAATCGCAAAGAAAAGGCAAACAACTGCACCATATACAAGAAAATTTATTTACAAAGAATACAAACATTAGTTACAATTAAAATTAATATAAGCATGATGTACAAATATTTTAGAAAAAGGCAGTGCTAGAATTTTGTCATAAATCTTCTTGAAAATGTGCTACTGTATCCAAGCCAATGACCAGAAACTGTTTTTTTTCCTTAGCAACGTTATGTGTTATGACAAATTTCTTGCTGGTAATACTATAATGCAGCTTTAAAAATTCGTTATTACTGTTGGTCAGGTAATTTAATCGGAAGAAAGTTTTTCCTCGATGCAGTCCCAAATTTAGAAGATATATGTAAAATTGACCCCGCTAATCGGGAGCCCCTCAGGGGGCTCATCTCCTCTAGATGAGTACGGGTGTCACGATCCCGAGGTGCCCTAATGATAGACTATCGCTACGAACAATTTACATAATATATTTTAATTAAAAAAAATCTTTTTCTCTAATACAGGGGTGTTCAACACGCGGGCCGTATGTGGCCCTCCAGTACGTAAATTGCGGCTCACCGACTCTTTTTAAAAAAATTTTTAAATATCAGGTTTTAAAATTTTTTCATTTTGAAATTTATTTGAGGGGAAAATTATGTATATAATCTACAATGTATTTGCCTGTTATCTGTTCTTGTTTTAAAATAAATCCTTTTTGATAATAGAAACGTCCTTTAGATTAAAATAGATTTATATTTTATAAAACAGTTATATTTGATTTTACTATAATAAATAACCATTTTAATAAATTCCGAATTGCATTATGCATATACTTTACTATGGATGGTACATGATTCTCTGTGTGTGCGACTTTCATTTCTCCTCCTCCTTTTGTGTTTGGAGTGGGCAAAAAGCAAGAGGCAGTCAGAGATGTTTTTTAAAGTTTAAAAAAAATATTCAGGACGGTTAAGATAAAGGGCAATGTATACTAAATCGTTTGAAAATAACAGCACAATCAAATTTTAAAAATGAGTAACGAAAGATCAATTCAAAAGAAACACCGTAATTTTCAAGAAAATGGCAACTGTAATATTTTAAGCATTATTAGATCATTGCATTATTATATTATATAAACATTATTATATTACCTATGCCTATATACATGAAAAATAACGAAAATAATAATAATAATTCATTTTGTTATATATTTTCATTCCAATAAATGTTTTTTTTGTTTCCAAATCTGATATAAATATACATATTTTTATGTGCGGCCCGTGAGATTATAATGTTTTTCCGAAGTGGCCCACAAGGTCATTTGGGTTGGACACCCCTGCTCTAATATATATATTTTTCTTCTAACACCGTTGGTTTCCCAACCCGCATGTTTGCCATTTGCGGCGTCCTGTAAGGCGGAAAATGGTGTTCTGGGGATACCTTTTGGTAGACAGGAGACAGGAGTGAGCCCGCTTCTATCAATCGGCTGGTGATAAGTTTCTTCGGAGACATTCCTGTAGGACTAGAGATGTAAGTAAGGGGTGCCCGGTTCTTCCATCGGATCCTCGCCCTGGTGTTGCAGTACTATATCCTGGATGTACTCTAGGTAAGCGCCGTGCCTAGTTTTTGCCAATTGACCGGCAAACTGTCTTCTTTGTTGGACTCGGTGTTGGTTGGAAGCACGCCAGGATGAATATCATCTCTCTTCTTACGGATCCAAATATGCTGTGCCCGGGTAAAGATCTCGTTTTACCCAATTTAAACATTAATAACATTACTACTATACTTCACGCTTTCTAATATTGTCATTACCTAACAGCGAAATGTCGCGGAAGTCTCCCTTTTTCACACAAAAAGCGCTTAAAGGAATAAGTGGAGATCCGAAATCTGTGAAGAAATTACGATCTGGTGACTTGCTCATCGAAACTACATTCGCTTTACAAACGAAATCATTCTTGTTGGCGAAACCCTTTTTAGACTCCACTTTAACCGTTACTCCTCATAAATCACTAAATTCCTGACGAGGTGTCCTATCTGAGCCGGACTTTTTGGAAGCCACAGAAGCACAAATTCTCGAAAGATTTTCTGACTAGGATGTTTCCCAAGTCAGAAGAATTACTGTAAAAAAAAAAATCAGCACGTTTACCTACTAAACATATAATTTTAACCTTTAATAGTCCCCGATTACCTTCTACTATTAAAGCAGAATATTTAAACTGCAAAATACGACCATATATTCCGAATCTTCTGCTTTGCTTCAAGTACCAGAGGTTCGGACATTCGCAAACTTCCTGCCGTGATCCTCTTCAGGGGCCTCATCTCCTCTGGATGAGTACGGGTGTCACGGTTCTGAGGTGCCCTAGTGATCTTTTCCCCCTTCTCTCCTCCCCTTCCCACTTGCCACTAACACTTGCCTCTACCCCTTTGTGACATGAAGCCAGGTAATCCAGCATCGTATTGATAGTGCCTGGCAGGAATCATGGAATTCACAGACTAATAACAAACTGCTCTGCATGAAACCTGTCATTGGAGCTTGGCCTGTAATGACGATGCGAAGAACCGATGTTAAGCTGACTCGGCTTCGCATTGGTCATACTCGTTTTACGCACAGGCATCTTTTATAGGGTGAGAAGGCCCCAGAATGTCCTTCATGTAAAGTCTCGTACTCTGTTCATCACATTTTAATATTGTCCAGTTATCATCGGATCCTTTTTTTTCCTACATCAATTTTATCTTTATATGATATGGTTGGGGAAAATCCCCATCCAAATCTGTTTGCATTCCTACGTGAAATCGGTATGTTACACCAATTATAATTTTTTATAGAATTTATTTAATACAATCTGATCTTTTTATAAATGAATTGTTTATTTAATTTGCGAAAATAATAAAAACTTGAACATTATTATTATTATTATTTATTTATTTATTTTTTATCTTTTATATTAAATTATTTTTTCCAATTGAAATTCTATTAAAACATTTTGAGCAAAATCTGACATTATCAAATTATGTACGATTTAGAACCAGTTTTTTCAAAATTTTTCTACTTTTTGAATCATTGTTTGGCGCAGCTTAGCCTAATTTGGCTCTTGTGCCATAAAATCAAACAATCAAAATTTTATTACTTTATAAATCATTCTTTGGAGCAGCTTAACCTAATTTGGCTCTTGTGCCATAAAATCTAACAATCAAATCAAACCTCCCCTTCTCTCTTTATTTCATGTCTAGACTACAGCTACAAATAATTTACATATTATAACCTTTTTTAATTTTTCAAATTTTTCCTCCTCTATTATATATTTTTCTTCTAAAACCGTTGGTTTCCCAACCCGCATGTTTGCCGTGTGCGGCATCCCGTAAGGTGGAAAATGGTGTTCTGCTGATACCTTTTACGCGCTTTCCCTTTGGCCCACCTTTGTAGGTGGGTGGAAGGAATGAGCCCGCTCCTGTCAATCGGCTGGTGATAAGTATCTTCGGTGTTCCTGGAGAGATATTGCTGTAGGGTTAGTGTTGCAGCAATGAAAATTTGAACATTATTCTTATTTTTTTTTAATTATTTATTTTTTATTTTTTATATTAAATTATTTTTCCAATTGAAATTCTATTAAAACATTTTGAGCAAAACCTGACATTATCAAATTATGTATGATTTAGAACAAGTTTTCAAAATTTTACTACTTTTTGAATTATTGTTTGACGCAGCTTAGTCTAATTTGGCTCTTGTGCCATAAAATCAAACAATCAAATCAAATCACAGGCTACATTATATGTGGACAACCTACAGATAAGTTGCCAAGGCTCGGACATGCGTTTAATAGAGCGGCAATTACAAACTGCTTTTAACAAGCTAGTTAAATATTGTGACATGAATGGTCGCATCATACCTGCCAGTAAGAGTTGCTGCGTGCACTTCTGCCGGAAACGGGGTTTTCATCCCCTCCCTGAAATATGCATTCATAAAATACAAATTCCAACAGTTCTTGAAGGGCGATTTCTTGGAGTAATCTTCGACTTGCGGCCCATTTTCTTTCCACATATTTTACATTGGCGAAAAAGTGTGAAAAGTCCCTCAACCTCCCGAAGGTACTATTGAACACCTCTTGGGATGCAGATCGGACATCTCTGCTCCGAATATATCAATCCATCGTACTTTCTCGGATTGATTATGGTTCTGTTGTATACGGATCTGCTCGCGACTCTATGCTTAAAAAACATGACCCAGTGCATCACGTAGCATTGAGAATCTGCTCTGGCGCGTTTCGCACATCGCAGGTACAGGGTATCTACCTCGCTTGTAACCAACTTCCTCTAGACCTTAGTCGAAAAAAACTAGTTCTTGCTTATTATTTTAAAATCTTGTCCCTGCCTTCACATTCACTGAAAAATGTGAATTTGACCACTGGCATGAAGAGAATTTATATATGATGCTCGATTGCATAATATGCGAACATTTATGGAAAGGACGAAGCTTCTGTTATCCGAGCTCAACCTACCTGATGTGGATATCCACCAAAGAAACATTTTGAAGTTCCAACCATGGAATACACCACGGTTCCCTTATATCAACCCTTTCGCTGCATACAATAATCCGCCATAGCACCAGTCGCTTTTCAACGCATCTTTGCTTACCATCGGAGTCGGTATAGTGATTATTCTCCCATCTATACAGATGGTGGTTTGAAACAAACAGATTATTTTGGGTGTGGAGTCGTGATGGAAGATAACACGTGCGGATATCGGCTCGATAATTATTGCAGCATTTTCACTGCCGAAGCCATCTCCTTGTACCACGCATTTCAATTAATTGACCCCAAAATAAGTTCAACGCCATACACAATTGAAAAATGGCAGTTGAGTGTACCGCTGGAGGTGGCTTGTTTCTCTTTCGAAAAATTCGATTGATTTTTTGGATCGTATGTAGCAACTAGGTCCAAAGCTTGGCACATCTTTTACACAGAGAATGATCCCACAATAGAGACAATAGTCGCGCGCGCTTGATCTACACCTTTGTGTGGGGTTCGAGGCAAGGCTGTTGCTCCTGGCAGCAGTGGAACAAAGTTGAAAGAAAATTTTCTTCGATGTAGTCTCAAAATTAGTTGATAGATGTAAAATTTATTCCTCTGATCGGGAAGAGAGTTTCTCCTCGATGTCCTCGATGTAGTCGCAAGTTTAGTAGATATATGTAGATTTGACCCCACTAATCGGGAAGAAAGTTTCTTCTCAATGTAGTCGCATCACAATACATATGTATATATTTGTTCCAGTAAATTCCGTTGCAAGCTTTCCAGAGGCAGCCAAAAAAGTAGACAAATGTTACATGTTTATCTGTCGATAATTATTGAAATTTGTCCAGAAGTTGAGAAGGAAACTGTACTTATCAAGTGATGAACTGTTGGTAAGATTTTAAAGATGCAGGAAAATTTAAGTCATCATATAATGGCATATTGTAGGATATTGCTGTATTGTTAAGTTAAATTTTACTAAGGAGCCAGTTTAACCTTCAAGTCCAACGCCATGCACAGTTGAAAAACGGCAGTCGAGTGTACCACTGGAGTTGGCTTGTTCCTCCTTCGAAAAATTCGATTGATATTTGGGTCGTAAGCAGCAAGCAGGTCCAAGGCCTGGTACATGTTCCACTCAGAGAATGATCCCACAACAGGGACAATAGTCGTTTGATCTACACCTCTGTGTGGGGTTCAAGGCAAGGTTGTTGCTCCTGGCAGTAAAACAAAGTTGATCTTCAGGTCAAGGACCTCACACATCTTCCAAACGATGAGAGAGTTAACTGTTGGAATTTGTACATCTACAGTAGTCACAGTTAGATCAGCAGGAGTAGTCTCAAGTACGCTTCCATCAGATTACTGATTCGTGGAGTAAGGTTTTACAAGTTCCAGCACCAAGTCCAAAATTCTGATCTCAAAAAGGTAGAGAAATCATTCCGGAAAACCATTGTCAAAGCACTTGAAGAATGTGACGAAACACCTCGAAGATTATAGTCAAGATGATTCCGTAAAAACGTAAAAATAACAAACGAAGTAAAAAAGTGATTAAATATCACAAATTGCGCAGAAGAAAAGATTATTCAAATCGCTTAGTATAGCATCCAAATCAACATATGAAGCAATAAAAGAATTTTAAGGTAACGTTGCAGTAATACTGAATTTTCATTGTGGAACTGGGGATGTTTGTAATGTTTCTAGACATTCTCTTATGTAGTTCGAAAATCTCACAAAACAACGTAAAATTTAACAAAACTTTGAATTACATAATATGTGTATTTCAATTAATAATGAATAGCAACTAATAAGTGCTGATAACTTGCAATATTCCAAGAGCTGCGAGTTCCTTCAATGAATTTCATCAAACAAGGGACATTCAAAAAAGCATTATTAAAAAGTAAAATAAAGTAGAAATGTGAAAAGTGCACAATGATATTAAAAATATCCATTTCGAAAATAGCACAAAAGATATCAGAAGACTGAAAAAGTAGCTTAAAGGACATATGCAATGGCAATGGTTAAATTTTTAAGAAAATCGAATTCAAATTGTCTGAAATTAATAGGGTTAACGCGGAAAAAAAACCAATAAAAATCAACTCTAATATAGAGTAGAACCTGTTTTTCTACGGTCCTTTTTTATGCGATTTGTTTTGTATGATTTTATTTTTATGCGATTTTGTCTGTGTGATCTTTTTTATACGGTATATGAATTTTAATGGCTTTGGTGCCACTGTAATGTTTTCTATGACTGTACCAGCGGTAATCGGAGAATGTTAGGGCCCCCTGCAAACTCATATTATGCCTTTAATCTATATATATGTATATGTTATATTGGTTTGTGTACGCTTCAATCACTCAAAAAGTTCTGCATCGATTTATATGAAATTTTGACATAACGTCGTATTTGAATCCAGGCGGGTTTTTTTATGTTCTTTTCATTTCGAAATTCACTCTTAATTTTTTAAAATTTAATTTTTAAATAATTTTTCGGTGTTATGACGTTATATGATATCATGATTCTTTCTGAACTATGGTTATGTTTATTGGTTGCCATATTTATCTATTTTTGTGTTCTTTGATACGTAATTAGGATTATTTTTCGATTAAATCATTTTTTAAAACTTATTCTTTCAACAACTCAGATTTTGTTTTGTAGTTTTGGCAACAATCAGACAGCATTATCGCGGGATGTTTTCAATTTTGCTTATATTTTACATCATATTTTTTTCTGTATTTTTAATTTAATTTATTTCTTTTTATTAAGCGAAGATGAAAATTATATTTGACTTCTATACGCAGCGTATTTTTCGGCAAAATAGTTGTTACTGATCTCCCCAAACCAGTATCGCACTGATTGAAATATTTTTCGCCTATTTTATCTTTCTCCAGTAATCCTTGATCAAATTAATTTTTATGTTTATTTTTTTGCTACCCACGCTTTTTTCCGATGGTAATTTACATCAAATTAAAAGATGTCGCCAAATGCCGCGATATATACATTCAGTGTTTGGAAACCGTTCGATGCATATTCAAACGCAATATTTTTTATTACCTGGAGACATTTTAATTTGGCAAAATTAATTGACAGGATTTTAAATATGTACGTTTTTTTCTCTATTTTAAACAATTTTTTAAGTTTCATTTGATGTTATTATGAAATACAATTGGCAAAATTTAGGTTTTCTAATATATGTTTTGAGACATCAAAATGTGTTAAACCTTATTTTGTTTTTGATGGCTTTTTAAAATTTAAGTATATGTTATAACTTTCTTAAACAGATTCCATTAGTAATTTGTGAACAGAATACTTGAAGTTATTACGGTTTGCTTAATACTTACTCATTATCGCAACAGTCACCAACGTTCAAGATAACTCGCCAAGTTGGCAACCTTGATTTCCCATGTGTTGTATAAGCTGTATTGGCAACCATTTGCTTCATTTCATATAATGTCGCCAATAGGTTGCGATAATACATAAGTACCGTTTGCTTTTATTAGGGGCATATCTACCTCTGTATCAACCGTACCATGTACAAGGCCCCCAAGCTACAGCGGTCCCAATATGTGTTACTACAGTATCGCTAATATGGTGCTCATATCTGAAGGAGGGCCCCAAAAGAATTTTGATACAGTGCCCACTCAGAGCTGTTTTGCAATTTCATCTCGTATTATTGCAACAATCGCTAACTCTATTAATAACTCGCCAAGTTGGAACCCCTGATTTTTATGTGTCTTACGCGCTGAATTGGCAACTAGGTGCTTCGTTTCATATAATGTCGCCAATAGGTTTCGATAATACACAAGTACCAAAATAATTTTAAAGTAGATAAATAAGTTCCTAAAATAGTCAAGGACATATATATGAAGGGCAGTCTTGTACTGAAAAAAAAATACTACATTAATTTGAATCAAAAAGCTATCTTAAACAAATAAAATATATCCAAATTTGATGAAATAGCTCTACTCTCTGGAGTCCATGAGGACAAAAGTTTAATTTTACAATGCTTCAGGGTAGACAATATTTTGCGTTGCTTTCTTGTCTGTGAAATACAGGAATAATTGTCTAGTCTGCCTACTCTTGAACACAACAAATAATAGCTAATGTGAGAAGCAACCCATGTCTAGAACTAAGCCACTAAATTTTAAAGATATGCCCTGAAGTTTGTTGATAACGTTTGGGAAGAGTAAAAATCTTCAATTAATACCAACGCTTTGTTGAAGATTTATGATGTGATATCCATATTCATATTTGAATTTTCCTTGCGTATTCAATGAAAACTACCTTTAACCATGTGTGATTTATATTTCTTCCCTATGTTCGAGATAAAGGAGAGCAGGCGCGGTCAATATATGATTGTAAACGATGCACAAATTTGATTTGGTTGTCACATATTGCTCCCGTTTTTAATGAAGCATCCCAGTGTCTGATACATTTTGAATGTAGGCTGTCACCTTAATTATTGGAATTGTGACTGCCACCAAGCCAAAAAGGAACAAAAGAGAGCATGGAGTATTTTCAGGAGGTACCCCGCCACTGTTAATCTCATAGAGTTTAAACGTGCAAAAGCGTCAGCTTGTAGAATACGACGTCAAAGTCAGAGAGATTCTTGGATCCAGTACATATCTTCGATCACATCGTCAACTACGAGTCAACAGTTATGGAGAAAAGTAAAAGCAGCGAATGGGGGGTCTCTATCGTGATTTTACCTTTCCGATACCGGAAATTCTTCGACTGCTGCTTATTCTTCACCGACTGATGTAACCAACTTGATTGGCGAAACATTCGCTACTGTGTCAAGCTCCGATTCTTATAGCGCTACATTTCTAGCGACCAAGAATCGTTCAGAGCGTACACCTATCAACTTCAGGTGCTGAAATTTCTACCTTGTAATTGTGACTTTTACATATGGGAATTGAAGAGGGTCCTATCGTCGGCCCACAATACTAGTCCAAGACCTGATGGAATATCAAACGAAATGCTTCGTCACTTAAACGAGGATTTACTACTAAGTGTTCTTTACCTATTCAATCGAATCTGGATGGAGCAGGTGTATCCTCGTGGATGGCAAAAGGCCATAGTAATACCTATCTTAAAACCTGGAAAAGATCCAAAACACCCTCTCAGCTATAGATCAATAGCACTCACGAGTTTCCTTTGTAATACTATGGAACGTATGGTCAATGCCCGTCTCATTTATTAGCTGGAGAAGTACCAATGCATTCCTCGGTTTCAGAGTGGTTTCCGCAAAGGGAAAGATCGACAATATCATCTCCCTGGAAAGCAAAATTAGAAACGCTTTTGTCCAGAGAAGCCATCTTGTCTCTATTTTCTTTGGCATCGAGAAAGCATGTGATGATACTTGTCGCTATGGGATTCTTAGCTCTCTATATGGTTACGGGCTTAGAGGCAATTTGCCTTGTTTCATGGAAAACTTTTTAGCTGCCCCAAAGTTTAAATTTCGTTTAGGTGACACTCTATCCCCATCTTTTATTCAAGTGGAGGCAGCACCTCAGGGGAGTATTTTAAGTGTCACCCTTTTCATTTGTCATATTTCACTTATCTTATCCCAATTTCATCCCTCTATACAGGCTTCATTATATGCGGATGATCTACAGATAAGTTGCGAAGGCTCGGACATGCGTTTGATAGAGCGACAGTTACAAACTGCCGTTAACAAGCTTGTTAAGTGGTTTGATAAGAATGGTCACAATATAACTGCCAGTAAGAGTACTGCGTGCACTTTTGTCGCAAATGGGTTCTTCTTCCGACCCTGTAATATACATTTGTGAAACACAAATTCCCGTAGTTCCCGAAGTGCAATTTCTTGCAGTAATATTTGACCACCGACTCACTTTCCTTCCGCATATTTTACATCTGCGGAAGAAGTGTGAAAAGTTCCTCAGCCTCCTGAAGGTTCTATCGAACAGCTCTTGGGATGCAGATCGGACATGTCTGCTCCGAGTATATCAAGCTATTGTACTTTCTTTTATTATGGGTCTCTTGTATACGGATCTGCTCGCGACTCTACGCTTTAAAAACTTGACCCCGTGCATCACGCAGCATTGAGAGTCTGCTTTGGTGCGTTTCGCACATCGCTGGTACAGAATCTCTTCGTCACTTGTAACCAACTTCCTCTGGACCTAAGACGAAAAAAGAAAGCTCTTGCTTATTATTTTAAGATCTTGTCCGTGCCTTCACATCCTCTGAAAAATGTGAAATAGATGCCCGGTCATATAACATGCGGCCATTTATGGAAAGAACGAAGCTTCTGTTATCCGAGCTCGACCTACCTGATGTTGATATCCACCAAAGAAATATTTTGCAGTTCCAACCATGGAATGCACCACGTTTCCATTATATCAACTCTTTCTCTATATACACTAAATCCACCATAACACCAGTCGCTTTTCAACGCATCTTTGCTTACCATTCGGAGTCGGTATAGTGATTATTCTCCCATTTACACAGATGGTTCAAAACGAACAGATTACGTTGGGTGTGGGTTGTGAGGGAAGATAATATGCGCTGTTATTCGATAATTGTTGCAGCTTTTCACTGCCAAAGCCCGCCTTTAGCGCACCAATTAATTGACCCCAAACACCTCGTAAATACTGTATCTATACATAGTATGAGTGTCTTAGAAGCGATAGAAAACTACAACGATCGTTGTCATCCTGTGGTGTGTGATATAATAGACATCAGCAGTCAACTGCATGGCAAGGGTTGTGATATACAGTTTGCTGGATACCAAGCCACGTGAGTATTATAGGCAACGAGCAAGCAGACATCGCGTCTCGGTCGGCAACAACAGAATTGCCGCTAACAGTTCCCCTTTGTGACATGAAGCGCGTCATCCAGCATCATATTGATAATACCTGGCAAGAATCATGGAATTTACAGACTAATAAGCTGCACTGCGTGAAACCTGCCATTGGAGTTTGTATCGTAATGACGATGCGAAAAATCGATGTGAAGCTGACTCGGCTTTGCATTGGTCATACTCGTTTACACACAGGCATCTTTTATTGGGTGAAAATGCCCCAGAATGTCCTTCATGTAAAGTCCCGTACTCTGTTCATCACATTTTAATAGATTGTCTAGTTTTTAATCATCATCGCATCATTTTTTTTCGTACATCAGTTTTATATTTCTGATTTGATTGGGGAAAATCCCCAACCAAATCGGTTTGCATTCCTACGTGCAATCGGTATTTTACACCAATTATAATTTTTTATAGAATTTATTTAATACAATCTGATCTTTTAATAAATTAATTACTTTACTTTCTTTAAAAAAAATCATGAAAACTTTAAAAAAAAATTTTTTTAATTTACTATATATATATTTTTTTTTCTTTTAATTGAAACTATTTGAAGCTTTTTGAGCATAATCTAACTTTATCCAACTACGTATGTATTAGGATAAATTTTCAGAATTGTAATATTTTTCAAATCATTGTTTTGGCGAAACAGCCAAATTTTGGGCTCTTGTGCCAAAAAAATCAAAACAATCAATCAACCCAATTTCCCGGGGGGAATTAAATTTAAAACCAAGATTTCCCTTCACACCGGGGGGGGAAATCAATACAGGTCACTCATTTCTTCCATAAAAGTTGCTGTCGAACAGGGATGCTGTTGTTAAATTTTTTAAGAGTTTAAAAGATGATTTGGGAAAATTTTTGAACTACTTTCTTTCTTTGTGTATTTAAAAATTATATTTTAACATTTTACATATAATATATGTTTCTGTTTAATAAAATGATACGAGATGAAATTTTTCATATATTATTCACACAATTTTAAAATTTTAAATTTTTTTAAGAAGATTTTTGGGAAAAATTTTAAAAAACTTACTCCTCCCGTAATTTTTTTAAATTTTTTACCCGAAATTTTTTGTAATATTCTTATGGATGTTATAAACAACTTTAGGGATCGATTTTACAATAATTTAATTCGTTTTTGAGAAAAAAAAATAAAATGTTGATACGCAAGCTAAAAATCAATGAAAAAGCCAATATCTCTTACATTTTAATTTTTTTTTAAAAAGTATTCAGTTTATAGCAAAATGGATCCTTAATTTTGTTATATGCTTTATATGCAACTCAAAGGAAAAAATGGAAGTAAATGGTAAATAATTGTGGAAGGGGTAGCATTTTGTGAATGCACTAATGTTTCGAAAAACACAAACTGAGAAAAACCACTTTAAAGTTTATAATTCCGAAAAAAAAAATTATAATAAGCTTAAATAAAATTAAAATACCACTTTAAGATATTAGTTATATATTTTTCTTTAAAATAAAATTGCATTTTTGTATTTTCTCAACCCATGCATTTTTATAAATGATCAATTTTAAGAAGGTATTAATTGCACAAAAAAATTCAAGCAAAATGTTAAAAAATTTTTCTGTCACGACAGAAAGTTTAGTTTTTTTCTTCTCATATATTGAAGTATTACTTTTGTTATGAAAAACATATCACGAATAAGAACTGGAGATTATGAAATTATTAATATAAAATGCCTTAATTCTCTCAAAAATTTTACATGCACATATTTCACAAAGGTGAAAAATTACATTTTTGTATCTCCTCGGAAATACTCTGCTTTATATATTACACATTCTTTTTTTATAGATATTATTTCTCTTTATGAAATAGATTTTTTTTATCATAACGCTTTTTTTTTTTTTTTTTTTTTTTTAAAAGGGGGCGCCGAATTGCCTAAGTTGTTTTCAAATGAAGTTTTATTCAACTTCTAACTTTCCGACTTGCACAAATGTTATATCAATCGAAAGATAATAATACAAAGAGAAAGATTAAATAAAAATTTTAAGAAAACGATAGGTCGGTCATTTTTGAATTACCAAGTCCTCTTAAGGTATCCGACTACGTTCGGAACCATGATTTTAAAAAAGCACATAAATGTATAATTTTCATGATATTTAGTGTCACTCAGATTAGAATACATGCATAAAATTGTTTTAAGGACATTATGACAAAAAAAATTATTTAAGTACAATATTTCGGCAAAAAATTAACTTAGAATAACCTTTTTATCAAAATGTTCTCCTTTTCTGAAAAATGCTTCTATTATATTAATATTTTGCCTGTATATTGCTCAGACCTCTGTACAGAGGCTCAACTATGATTTTTGAAAAATCCAGATTATTTGCAGAGTTACAACCATTTGAAATAATTATCGGCGTATTTTCTTAAAATTTCTCCCTTCTGTTTTCGTAAGACATGGATAAATCGACTTCCGAGTTATACGTTTCAAAAATTCTAGTTGAGCCTCTGTATAGAGATCTGAGCTATATACAACAAAATATTAATCAATAGAACATTTTTAAAAAAGGGAGAACATTAAAAAGGTTATTCTTCTCAAATTGACCTAAGGTATCCGACTACGTTTGGAACCATGATTTTAAAAAAGTGCATAAATGTATAATTTTCATGATATTTAGTGTCACTTAGATTAGAATAAAATATAAAATTGTTTTAAGGACATTATGACAAAAAAATTTATTTAAATAGAATATTTTGGCAAAAATGAACTTAGAAAAACCCTTTTTTTAAAAAAATGTTCCCCTTTTTTGTAAAAAATGCTTCCATTGTATTAATATTTTGCCTGTATATTGCTCAGACCTCTTTTACATAAGCTCAACTATGATTTTGAAAAATCCAGATTATTTGCAGAGTTACAACCTTTTTGAAATAATTATCGGCGTTTTTTTCTTAAAATTTCTCTCTTCTGTTTTCATAAAACATGGAAAAAACCGATTTCCCGAGTTATGCGTTTAAAAAATTCTAGTTGAGGCCTCTGTACAGGGGGTCGAAGCTATTACGGCACAGTATTAATACAAGAAAGCTTTTTTTACAAAAAGAACAGTTGGGAAAAAAAGATTATTCTAAGTTCTCTTTCCCAAAATATTATATTTAAATAATTTTTGATAATAGCTAAAACAATTTTATACATATTCAATCTAGTGACACTAAATATCATAAATATTTTCCATTTACACGCTTTTTCAAAAATCACGGTTCCAAAAATAGTCAAATATAATTTAGTAATATATTCTTAACCCCAATTTATATACATTTGATATGCTAAATATCATATTATCCATTTAACGCTTTTGCAAAATCACGGGTTTCCCAAGTATCGTTCCCTTTAAAGGGATGGTATTAATTTCACAACTGTATCCTTATTCATTCATTTTCAAATTGAAATACATAAAATGAAAAATATAAGAACAGTTTTATTTTCTTTCTTTATTTTTTATATATATATATATATATTTCCTGTTAGTATCAAATGTGTAATTTTCGCCTGAAAAGTAGTAACAAATAATATATAAATATGTATTGTAATTATATTATGATGCAATTTTACAAATAATATATCTAATGCTTCTAAAGGGCATTTCAAATGTTGTTATATACTACAGCTTTTGTAGCATATAACAACTACACTCATGGACCAAAAAATTAGCGCACCAAAAAGGAGTCATCAAAATGAAAAAAAGTTTTACGTACTTAATGACTACTTTGATATAAGTAAATGATTAGAAAATCAAAGAAAAAGGATCATTTATTTCAGAGAAAAAGGCAAAAGAACGGAGGATTTAATACCCTGTTGAACCCCCTCCAGCGTGAATGCATGATGCGATACGTTTGGGCATAGAGGCAAACAAGTTCTGTATGTTTTGAGACCTTTCGTTCCATATTTGCTGTAACCTTGCCTCTAGTTCATTCCAACTCGTGGGATACCAAACTCGCCGTCCCAAATGATCCCATATATGCTCGATTGGAGACAAATCTGGGGATCGGGCAAGCCAAGGAAGGGTAGTAACAGTGCGGAGACATTCTTGTGACGTTTTCCATTGTATGCTCTACATTAAAATATAATTTTAATTAAATATGACTCAAAATATTTTTTTAATTCATAATATATTTTGCATAATATTGATAGCGTTTGTTACGTCGATAGTTTATTCAGCTTAACCTTAACCTAATATTTTCACAAAAGTTTTAAACACAAAACATTTATGCACAAAATAATAATGAAACTAACTTAAGCTAAAAATAGCCAAGTTTTTTCAAAAAATTTCATTTTTTTTTTTCTGTTTTAAATCGGGGCAGTTTAGGGAGTTTTAGCTCTTGTTATACGACTTTAAAACACTAAAATATAGTACTATAATATGTTTACTATATTTTTTTTTTGGTACATCAAGGAAATATTCAGTTTTCTGCAATACTTGAATTCAGAATACTTGTATTTGGTAATCTAATTGCAGTATCAGCTTAGAACTGATTTTTAGATGCATCATTTTCAGTAGTATTCCATCTCTTCGAAATATTGTTTCTCGTAGCAACCTGATAACATTTTGCCATGGCGGCATTTTCTCAACAGGAAAAACTAATGATAAAGCTTCTAAATTATACAAGCTATTTTTTAAAGCAAAAATTGGCCTTGAAATCGATCTTAATTAAGTAACTACGATAACTCAAAAAACTCAAAACATAATCAGGCAGATTTTTTTTAATAATGAAAATTTGAATTAATAAATATTTCCACACAATAAAAAAGTTGATTTTACTCAAAAATTTTTCAATTAATTTATTAAGATTAGAAAAATGCTTTAAAATGAAACCAAAACCCAGAAAACTTCACACACACACACAAATATCTTAAAAATTAATTTGTTATCTGATCTAATATTTGGTGGCAAGTTTCCCAATGATATGAGCCACAAAAAATGCAAAAAAAAAAAAATCGATAATTTTCAAATTTGTAGGATACTGTATAGTCTTAAAATCAAAAGTACAAGTTGGAGCTAATTTAAAACAAATAATTCAGTCTGGAATTGGGTAAAAGCTCTTTGCTACCATCCTGCACTTGATAAATTAATATTTTAAAAAAAAAAAAAGTGTGTGTGTACTTATGAACGCACGTAAGAAGTTATACTTCTTTGGCGCAACAAGATTAAAATCTTTCTAAAAATCTTTAGCAGGGCAAGCTGGGCCAAGGACGAAAGGCGGTCACGAGCAGAGTTGAACGATACTAACCTTCAGTCAATCGGACCAGGCAAACCTGAGATAATCACGATTTAAATAAATTTAAACACCCCCGCTCAGGAACAATAGGACCAATAATATGGGAGGGTCGAAGGGGGGAATATCTGTTTTTTCTGCATTTTTCCAGACAAAGTATTTTTATCCGTTCTGGAAACCCAAACAAGGTTGCTGACTGGGGGTATAGCTCTGTGGTAGAGCTTGGCTGCAGATCGGGGGTCCCCAGTTAAACCCCGGATGCTCCCTTCTTCGGGAAGTAAAAGAAAACTTTTTTTGAAATTCGAAGGGGGGGAATGTCTGCCCCTTTTCCCTTTTCTAATAAAAGCATTTTTTTTCCGTTTACGGCGAAAAGAAAAAATTTGCTGAGGCGGGGTAAAACCCAAGGGGGGTAGGGCTTATTTGAATCGGGGGGTCCGCGGTTAACCGGGTGTCCCCTTCTTGGGAAAAGAGAAATATTTTCTAAAATTTCGAAGGCGAAATGGTTTTGTTCTGTATATTTCTTGAAAAAGGTTTTTTCCATCCGTGACGGTTCTGCGTCACATCCGTGACAAAGTGCCCGGCATTGTAAAATTTACCCTCATCCTATTTCCTCTAACACCCCAAAAGTATAACTTCAATAAAAAAGGGGTTTTTTTGTGTGTGTGTGTGTAAAAAGAAAAAATCAAATTTTAAAATACATTTCAGCTGTTTTTTTACTGAAACAAAAAGGGGGGTTTTTTGATGAAAAAAAATCAAAAAATTTTAAAAGTGTAAAAATTTTAATTTTTATTTTTTAAAATTAAAATAATCCAAAATTTAATCCCTTTAAAAAAATTTCCCATAACGCCTCTACCCTTTTTAAAAAAAATGGCGAACCTTTTTCCCAAATCCGCAAAAAAAGTGGTTTCCGGCCCCCCCCCTTTTTTTTGGCCCGGGGAAATTTTTTTAAAAAAAAAAAAATTTTTAAAATAATTTTTGAATTAAAATTTTTTTAATAAATTTCCTTTAAAAAAATTTTTAACTTTCTTTTGAAAAAACTTATTTAAATTTCCTATTTTTTTGAAATATTCCCCATGTAAATATCCCTATAATTCTTAATAAATTATTTAGTTTTCAGCTAGTTTCTTTCTTGAACATATATTTGTCTATTTTTTCGAAATTAACTAACACCTAAAACCCTAGACACACGCCATAAAACCCGCCATCTGAAGAATCAATCTTTTGGAAGATTTCATTGGGTTTCCCAAAAATAAATGTATAAAACCTATTTTTTGTAAGTTGAGTTTGATAAAATCCAAAATTAGGAGTTCTAATACTTTGATACATTTTCCACATTTTAAACGTCCTTGATCTCATAACGTCCCTCTCACCCATTAATCCTCAATCCTCATGTTGCGGACCGCGTGAAATAGTTGTCATATGTATGTGGCCCGGCCAAAAAAAAAGTTTGAGTACCCCTGATCTAGACTATTGCATTTGATGTAAGCCATGTAACCAAGGTTTCACACATAGAACACATCTATAAAATATGTAAATAAAATTTGAATTATTTCTGTATTCTTTCAAATGTTCTTTTTTTGTAATATTCGTCTTAGTTTTTTTACTACAATGATTCGAAACCTTGCATGGAATTATGAGTAACCTTGTAGATAATGCTTTCTTTTCTTAAAGGCAAAGATGCGCAATTTTTAATATTAGAAGATTTTTAAAATAAATTATTTATCTTATAAACGAAAAAATATGACTATAATTATTATTAATATTTATATACTTTTTTAGTCTCGCAATTGTAAATCGAATGGCTGTATTTTGTATTGTATAAAAAGTTTCATGTTTCTCAGTTTTCCCATTGCTCATTTGTTTTGAAAAGAACTTATATACTATTTATATCTATCTATACTATTTATATAACATTAGGCCCATCCGTGGGAAAATTTATATTTTATTTTCAACTATTACGAATCTATTTTACCATTACTTATTGCTTTTCAGCAATATGGTGCTTAATAAAACCTCTATATGATAGATATCCCCTTTTGTTTTTAAAGATAATACTTTCGGAAATAGCCGTTTTGTCACTTACAAAATTGTTAAGCACAATCTGAACTGAATTGAACTCAATGGCGCAACAGCCCCTGAGGGCCAAGGCCTACTGTGTCTATCTCAGTTTACGTGACCTTAAGCTCTGGGGTGCATGTGCGGATGTTTCGGTCCAGTGGTCAGTCTGACGCGAAACCCCCCACGATTCATTTCCCAAGCAAGCTTGGTAATCATTTATCGATCCATTGAAGGGATGAAAGGTTGAGTCGATCATGCTCAGCCCGGGATCTGAGCCACGGACCTGTGACGTGGAAGCGCGATACACTACCACTCAGCCACTGGACTTCAATCTAAATAATGATTTATTGCGCACGTAAGCATGCGTTCATGTTTAATTTGTAATGATGCGAAAAGCTTTTACGCATTTCTGTCACCCAGCGGAGGCCAGAAAATACGTGTTAGTCCTAAATCCGAAAGAAGGAAAACATTCGGATAATCTCTATATAACGAAGTCGCTAAATCCCAGAAAAAAGTTCGTTATGGAGAAAATTCGTTATATAAAGATTCATCTTTTAATATACTTTATAAACAACGTAAAACAAATTTTAAATTCATAAACACTATATATTAAAAAAAGACAATTATCCACACCTTTTTGTAAATTAATATACGTTTATTTTATATATCTTATCCATCAAAAAAAAGAAAGAAAAACTGCAAGGAGAACAAGAAAAAAGAATGTCGAAGAAAATTCACTGTATATTCAATATTAAAAAAATAATTTTATTCTAAAATTAATGAATTTTAAGGACATTTTATAATTTAAAGCATAAAGTGGTATTAAACTTTAATTATTTTATATTAAAACCGGGGACACGAGAAAAACCCCAAATTGAGGGTAAAAAAAGATATCGAAGATGTTTCTGGGGAACCGGGCAAGGGGGGGCAAAAGGGGTGCCCCTTTTGGATGAAACGTCCAGAACTCTATTGCTCTCGGCGGGTTAGGATATAAAAAACCAGTTCAAGTTTTTGACCACCATAAAACGTTTAAAGGGCCCGGGACCCCCAAAAATTTTTAAAAAACTACCTTTATCCAACAGAGGGCCCTTTTTTTGGAACCCCGGATGACGTCAAAGCGATAAAGTTTGTGACAACCCGTCGTTCCCATAGCAACGGGGTGGGGTTTAAAGGGTTTTGGGACAGATATAGTCGGTTTCGGGAACGCATGCGCAGTTGCAGAAAAAATAAACAAACTATTCAAAACCATAATCAAGGGGTGAAAAGTGTTGGTTGAATGGGGGGGGGGGAGAAAGTTTTAAGTGTTGTTTTTAAAAATTTGGGCCCGGAAATGGATGCGCAATTTTTTTTTAAACCCCGTGCAAATATTTTGGGTTTAAAAACCCGAGTGAATGAACAAGTACGTTTCATTTTCTTGAGTATCATAAACATTCCCCAATATTAAGAAAAAAAGAGGGAAATTTTTAAAAAGATTTTTTAATTTTTTTGGTGGAAGGATTTGATAGACCACCTTTTTTATTTTTGAAACAGATATCTTTTTATTTGTAAAAAAGGGTATTTAATTCAATTTTTTTGTTTGATAGATATTTTAATAAATTTCTTTTTTGCTCATATTTTGGATACAAATTGTATTTGAAATTGCTGTGTAAGAATACTCATCAGGAAATAATCATTTTAAATTTAGTCTTTCACAAGAAAACGTTTACTTTTCTAAGAAAAAAACCCTACAGCAATTTTTTTCAAAAAATTTTGTATAATTTGTTTTCAAACAAATCTATTTTTTTACAAATTAATGTTATTATTTCCGATAGGGCGGGAAAAAAATGAAAAAAATTTTTCTTTTTAATTGCAGTCGTCACTAAACCTGAAAAGTTCGTTTTTTGGGAAAAAATTTTCGTGAAATGATTTATTTTTCAATATTGTTTAAAACCACTTAAAATAAATTTTAAATTCAAATAACTATACATTATTATAAAATTAATTGTTCAAAAAACCTTTTTGTGTTAATATCTATTTTTTTTACATATCTTCCCTTTATAAAAAAAGAATTGGATAGGGGGGGGGAAAAACAATTTTCCAAGAAATATACCAGTATATATATATATTTTTTTTTTTTTCCAACTTTAAAAATATTTTGTAGTATGATTAACGAATTTTAATAACATTTTCCAGTTTTGTTTTTAAAGTAATTTTAAAAAATGCATATTTTATGACCAGAAATTTTTAAGAGAATGCGTTTTCCCAATTTAACTCCCGGTTCCCCCATTAATTTTTTTTTAGTTTTTTCGCTTTTTAAAAAAAAAGTTTTCTCTCATTCCTCGCATTCTTTCAGTGAAACGAAATCCCCTCATCAGGCATTTTTTTTTTCACGCAATTCAAGTCTAATCGTTTAAAAATGTTTTTACTTTGCTCATTACATCACATGTAGGTCCAGAAATATTTAAAAAACAGAGAAAAAAAAAATGAATCCCAAGAGAAAAAAAGTTGGGTTAAAGGGAAAAAATGCTTTTTTAGCTATTTATATAGGTTATAAAAAATTTTTGAAAAAGGCATAAACCAGAAACTAATAATGTTGAAAACCAATTTTTTAAGGGCTTTTTTTCCCAAAAATGAAGAAGGTTTGTAAAAGTTTTTGAAATTTTTCTATGAAAAAAAAATCTTTTTTAACCTATAATTATATCATATAGAGCTAATTTTCTGCCCTGAATGTAATGGTATTAATAATAAATCATTATTATTGTTGTTACAAAAAAATCAAAACTGTAGGGAATAAAAAACTTAAATTTTTTATTTTTACATATGCAGCTAAAATTAAGTTAACTGTCATACATCACTTGAAAATTACTGGTACTGAAAATTCATGGTTAGTGTTCGGGGTGAAAAAGGGTTTTAAATTTTTTTTTATAAGTATGTAATTATTTTTTTTGGGGATCATGTCTAAAAAAAAGGTTTTAAAATTTAAATTATTTAAAAAAGTTTCTTTTTTAAAATTGGTCTTTTAAAAAAAAATAACGTAGTATATATTTAATTTACTTTAAATAAAACGTTCAAAAAAAAAGTATTTATTCTTTTTAAATTTAAATGAAACTATTTTAATGTATAAAAAAACCCTTTTGTTAAAGCAGATTTCAGCCTTTATTAGTATATGTTTTTTTATGTTATTTTAAAATTTTTTGAATTGGGGTTCATTGATGTATTTAATTAACGTAGTAACTTTTTATAAATAAATACAAATAACGGGGTTTTTTAAAAAATATGAAGAACCCAAAAAGAGCTGATTCTTTTTGGGATGACAAAAAAAGGGAAAAAAAATTTTTGGGAGGGGGTAAAATTACTTCAAACAGCAAAAAGGAAACACAATAACAGCTAGAATGCCCCTTTTTTTTTCTTGCATAATGTACGATGAGCAATTTCTTTCTTTGAACAGTGAAAAAAGACCCAAAACGGGGGTCAAGAAGTCGTAAAACCACAATTTTCTATCCCCCCCCTTCTTTGTGGAGGGACCAGATACTTTTTGTTTCAGTTGATGTTTTAAAATGGAATTTTTTAGTACACATTTTTGTGTATTTTCTAAATACCAGAAATAATAACATTAATTTATTTAAGGGGAAATGGGGTTTAAAAAAGGGTAAAAATTTATGAAAAGTGCTCTAATGACCATTTTCACAAAAAAAATGACGTTTTTTTTTTAAAAAGCCCTCGTATGGGAAACTTATTTTCCCGATGAGTGTTTTATAAGGCAATTTTAAAAAATTAAAATTTTAAAGGGGCCAATTTGTTTCACCATCTACATTTTCTTAAACAGGTTTACCACATAATGTAGCCTATTTTCTGTGTTACTACTTTAAAATAAAAACTGTTTTTTGGGTTATGAAACACACACAATGCGAAAAAAATTTAAAAACAATATGTTTGAAATAAATTTAAAGGGAAAGGGTATAATTTTTTTGCCCAAAAAATCGTTTTAACCTACAATTATATTATATAGACATTAACATCAAATTATTATTATTGTTACAAAAAATTAATAACAGTATGCGATTTAAAAACTTAAATTTTTCCCTTTACATGTACAACAAAAGAATATGTCAGGTTTTTGTTATGCGACACTTTATCAACGATTTTAAATTTCAGAATTGGGAGGAATACGTAATTATTGGGAATCCCCGGCGTACACATGAACGATGAATAGTGGGGTGAATATTAACGTCGCATTGTACGGGGCTAGGGAGGGCTTTGGCGACGGACCACGTTTTTTGAACCATGGTCAAGTGACTTGAAGACACCTGAGCTGGCACCCCTCTCTTCCTCCAATACCCCACCATATCAAGGGGAGGGTTTGAGTTCTCGACAAAATAACGTACATCCCCGCCATACACGGCGGGTCTTGGGTACCGGTCGAACTCGTGACAAGGCCAGCCAAACGACCCGGGATACCTTAACCATTTTCGACCCCCGTTGCCACATGCCTGCCCAAACCCCCCCTCCAGTGGTGTGGTGGGAAGTTAGTAGGGGGGTAGCTCAGGTTCGTCCCCGTCACCTTAATTATGGTTCATAATTGGGGAGATCGGTTGCCAAAAGTCCTGGGATTAAGGGAAAAAAGTACGACGTTAATTTTCCCCCTTCACTCAACCCTTATTAAAAGTTGTATTTTTATGTTATTAATAATTGAGAAAAATTTTTTTATTAATTGTGCGGTTATTAAAAAAGATTTTTAATTAACATAGTAACCCCCTTTATAAAAATCAATTCAAATGATTGGAATAAAAAAATATGAAGTGACCGAAACTGATTGTTTGGGATGACAAAAATAAAAAATAAAATTGCTATGCTCCCATAAAAAAAATTTTTCTAACAGGCTTCAGTATTTAAAAAGAAAGGGGGTTAAAAGCCATTTCCTTAAAAAGAACCGATTTTATTCTCAACAAATTTTTTTATCAGGCCCTTTTTCCCTTAGCAGGAACATGCCTGGGCGCAAGAAAATTTGGGAGCAAAAAAAATTGAGGGTAAAAAAGAAAAAAATTAAAAATTTTAGAGAAAAAAAAACAACCCCGGGGGTATTTATTAACAAGGCAATTATTCTTTTTCATATTTTATTTTTTAAATTATAAAATCTTCATTTCGCTATCGGCAAAATTATTATTTTAAATTTTTTTGGTTTTTCCCCAAAATCATATTTTTTTTCATGTTTACTGTTTTGTTGTGTTTCAAAAATTGAAATAAAATCTTTATCGCTGCGTCTCTCAAAATGTAGGGCGCTGTGACGTCTTCGATTGGGGTGAACCCCCACCCATCAATTCAAGCGAAGTTTTATGGCTTCAAACAGACGTTAGGTGACAAGAACGGGGCCCTAGTAAATTTTGGATTGGGTTGGCCTTGGACAAACGCAGACATCGAGTCTGGGAAATTTTCAAAACTAAAGAGTGCCGGTGACAATAAGTTAAAAATTTGGCGAAGCCTGTATGAAAGTCGGTGCTCAAAGAATGGGGCTATAAGGCCCAGGTGGTGGGTGAATAGGGGTTTCCCCGAAGTTGGATGAGAATTATGGCGCCCCAGATTCCCGGGCAGACGAGGAATGTGTTTGTGTTTTTTCCTGCACAAAAAGGGGGGACGAATGTGGCCCGGGGGAAAGAAGGGGGAGACCTTTTTTTGGGCCCGCCAATGAGGAAGACGAGGAGAGTGTTGTGGACCCGCCCTGGTGTTTAAAAAAGGGGGTTTATTTTGGGGGAGAAAAAGGGGCGGAGAGGAAAAAAAACTTGGGGATAGAGCCCTGGGGGGAGGACAGATGGAGCCCTGGGTGGAAACAAAAATAGAGCCCTGGGGTGGGACAGATAGAGAGCCCTGGAGGGAGGGGACGGGCGAATGGAAAAAATTTATGTAGAGCCCCCGGATGGAGTAAAATTGGGGAGGAGCCCGAAAAGAAAAGGGATTGGGGGTATCCTTTCGGAATAAGGATTGAACTCCCGTGAAATAGACGGTCCGCCCCCCGGGTTGGCATATTTATTGGGCTTTTTTGTAATCTATGAAGCAAATAAATACTGCTTTAATTTTAAAATGAGGGGTGTGACAAATTTTCTTTTTGTTAACCACTGACGACGCCAAGCCCCCCGGGGGTGGGTAACCCCTTTTTAAGGGGCGGGGCCCTTGGGGAAAATTTGAAAATAAAAGGTTTAAAACCCTCAATTTTAAAAAAAATTTTTTAATTTTTAAATTTTGGGGTGGGGTGGGGTTGGGGAAATTTTATTCCCAAATAAGAAAAAAATGGTTCCAAATTACCCGTGAAAACCCTCTTATTAAAGTTCAAACCCCCGTTTTTAAAAATTCATTTTTTCATTTTCAATTAAAACAGTTAAAGTTTAGGAATTATAAACCCCTTTTGGGTTGGGGGGCCCCTAACCAAAAAATCGGGAAAAAAAAAAGGTTTAAAATTTAAATCAAATTTAAAAAATTTTTTTTCCAATTTTTAAATAAATTTTAAATTTTTTTTAAAAACATTCTAAATAAGAAAAAATGAAGAAAATTATTCAAATATTTTAAATTTAAACACTCTTTTTTAAATTACAAAACCCTTTTTTACCAAAAGTTTTAATAAATTCTTTTCACATTTCCTTTAAAAAAAGGGGTTTAGTAAATTTAAAGTGAAAAATCCCTGGGGTTTGGGGCGTTAAAAAATGATCGGTTTGTACGTTTTAAAAGGGTTAAAATTCGGGGTTGTAAAATTTTTGTTTTAACAAAGTTAAAAAAATAAATTGGTTTTTTAATACATTCCCCCAAGAAGGGGGGTTCTTAAAATTATGAAACCCCGGAAAAAAGGGGTCCCAAATAAAAGAAAAAAAAAAAAAAAATGTTTATCAAAAAATTTTTAAAATTTTTTTTGAAGTTTTTCCCCCCAAAAATTTAAAGGTTTAATTTTCTTTTTGAAACTAAAAATTTTATTTCCTAAAATTTTTTTTTAAAAATTAAAAAATTTAAAAGTGAAAATTTTTTTTTCCCAAAAAGATTTAAAAAAAATTTTTTGGAATAATTAAGTTCCCCGAATAATTTTAATCGTTAAATTTTTTCAATGGGGGTTAGAAAAAAGGTTTTGGAAAAAAACAATTTTTTCTGGGGTTTTTAACCAAATAATGGGGGGGTAAACCTTTTATTTTAAAAGATTTATTAAATTTAAATTTAAAAAAAAGTTTAAATTTTTTTTCAATCAAAAAACCCTTTTTAATTCCTTGCCCAAAAATTTTAAATTAGGGTTGACAAAAAATATTTTTTTCTAGGTTTTAGGGGTTTCCAAAAGACCTTCTTTTTTCTAAGGGCTTGGCCCCCGGGGCGGTAATTTTTAAAAACCAAAAACATACTAAAATTAAAGAAATTTAATTTTTTCCTAAAATTTAAATTTTTTTTAAATTTTATTAAAAAAAAGGGGGGTTTTTTAAAAAAGTTCCCAAAATTTTTTTTTTCAAAAAAATGGTTTGGGGTTGAAAAAGTTTTCGGGGTTTAAAAAAAAAATTTATTCTAAGGGAGTGTGGGGCAAACCCTTTAAAATCTTTTTTAAGGGGACGCAAAAAAATCCAAAATTAAAAAAAATTGAAAAAAAAAAAAAAAAAAGGGGGGTTTTCCCCAAAAACCAAAAATTTGGTAAAAAATCTTTTTAATAAATTTTATTTTAAAAATTAAATTTTTCCAAATTTCTGTTTTTAAAATTTTTTTGAAAAACCAAATTTAAACCCAATTGAACCTGGGAAAAAAATTTTTTTAAACCCCAATTAAAAAACCCAAATTTCATTTAAAAATTTTTTTTTTAAATTTTCAAAAAATGTTTTATTTTTTTCCCCTTAAAAATTTATTAAAAATAAAAAATAAAGTTAAATTTTTTTTAAACTTTTCTAAAAAAAAAAATTTTTTTGGTAAAAAAAAAAGTTAAAAAATTTTTTTTTAAAGTTAAAAATTTGTAATTTTTTATCAAATCGGGGACCCTTCTCGAAAAGGTTGGTCACCCCTGTTTTTTGAAGCCTGTGAGTAGAAAAAAATTTGAAGACCAACCGTTTTCAGAGTCACCCCACTATCAGTGCTAAAAAAAGAGTCCCCCCCCCCCATAGCTGTCCTGTTCAAAAAAATTCCCTTTCAAGGTCATTCTTTAAAAATTTGCAAAGACTAACAGTCAGCTTTTATCCAAGGTCACTTTTACTGCTAACCCCTTTCCCAAAGGGTTCAGGGGGTTTGGGCGTATTTTTTAGGGGTTTCTTTTTTTTTAACCCCTTTTTTTTTGGGAAAAAACAGAATTAGTGTTTCTGAAGGATTTTAAATCATTTTTCGTGTAGCAAAAATTCCTTTTTTTATAAAAATATAGTATTTTTAATTTTATTTAAGCAGTTTATGTTAAATTTTTATTCTTTGGAACGTTTTTAAAAATTTGTAAGTGTTATTTCCAAATGGCGCCATCTGCAGATTTTGTAATAAAGCCCCAAATATGGCTCAGAAAATTCTGGGAAACAAGGAAAATGTATTTTTTGTAAATTTTTAAAAATTTTTTAGGGCTTTTTTCTGACATTTCTACCTTTCGGGGGATTTATATGAGTAATTTACGTTCTCAACAAAAGTTTTACGCCTTTAATAATTTATTTCATTGGGCAAAAGTACCTTAACCATGTCAGTGCATTTTGGGACCCCCCAAAGAGAGAATGACTTGAAACTTTTTTAGAAATACCGTAAAAAGGGAAAAAAATAAATGAATCCCAAAAAAAAAAAAAAGCTCGTTATATAGAAAAACCAATTTCCCCCTATAGAAAGGTTATTTTTTCAAAGAAAAAACGGGGGAAAAGTTCAAGGTTCCAGGAAAAAGTTCGCTTATGAAAAAAATTTGCAATATAGAGGTTCGACTATATATATAATTTATTTTACTCTCTAATAAAACCACTACAAGATGTAACGTGTAAGTAAAATTACATTTTTATTTACAATCGTATAGCATAAACTGACACCTTTAATTTTAGTACCTATTAGTACGAGAATTTACACCTCTTGCTATCAGTTACTTGTATCGTCGTCGTTCGTTGGATTCTTTCTCGATAGTCTGAAACTGGATATCATAATGCTTACAATCCGCCACAATAAAGGGAAATGTAAGGGTTTTCCCGTAAAAATCTCACAGCTCCTGGGGTATCACCCCCCGTCTCGCAGCTTTTTTGGAAACGTTAGGGGCTTTGCTGATGTCCCTTGCCCCTTTTTTTATCTGGAAAAATCAATCAATCAATCCTCTTGATCTATCTTTTTAAACTCCTTTTCTGTGCCTATTTCCCACCGCTTACAATTTCAGATTCGAAAGAATACGGTCCTGCACGGGCCCCCCCCTACTTTTTTCCCCCCTAAAAATTGGGTTTTTTTAGGACAGTGACCCTCTTATCACCACATGTTGAAAACCATATGGTGGTACCATAAATTCATCAGTGTGATGTCTTGAGCCTTTAAAAGTACTTCATTACTTGGTAGCGCGTCCGAACACACACAGCTAGTAGCCCAAAGGCCTTTTATTTATAAATAAATTTTAAATTCAGGATTAATTATTCTAATCGTCTCAGCCTTTCGCTAAATAAAAATTCAAAAATAGAACAATGTTCGTAGATCTTCATACAATAGTCTCCAGGGTGCGGCTGTCCCCGCAACCCCTTCCAAGATCACTCGAGCGGCTGCATCGAAGACTCCTTCTCTTCGTTATCGCAATTCATTTCTTTTGATCGTTGAGGTGCGGCTACCCCGCAACCTCTATCGCGTGTCTTCGAAGAAGCTGGGGGGAAACTGATGTGAAAGAGGATATAGAAGATTGAAGAAGCTCCCCACCAACTTTCAAGCTGACCCTTTAGAACCCCTGGATGGGCCTTTTTCAAGCCTCCAAACTAATCTCTGATTGGCGAGCATAACGGATCTACACACCACGCTCCTCGTCTTCCTCCCATCTCCATTAGTTCTTTGAGACAATAGGTCGGCGTGAGTGAGATCAAGTCCACCGCCGTTCCAAGCCCACCATATGGAGAGTCTATCAATATACCTATCACTATGACACTGAGGATATCATCCAGGGTATGTCTTCATCTAGCAGGTTCACATTTTTTTTTTTTCAAATAATCCACAGTCCACATGTGCGAAGGGATGAGATAAAAGAAATTGTTTCCAACAGTGTCCTTTCTATATATCGTTGAGACTGAAATTGTCTGGTTGTTGGGGAAGGAAAAGATGTGACAACATCAAAGCCGTATTCAGAATCGGCTCACACATTCTTTGCCTCAGGCATGAGGGAAGCATACAATGTGGCCCATCTGGGCATTCTACTCTCCCCGTACATCAAACTTGACAAGTATTGTCGGGAAGAGTTCGTCTAATGAGCCGATGCTACACCAGTCACTTCGACTCCCAGAATACAATTCTCTTCGCATTTTCTCGACACAATAGTGGACACTCCCTCCCGCACATATGTAGCCCAGCCACGTGTTAGAGGGAATGAAAGAATTGATAGCCGTTGAAAGCAGGTGCGTCTTATCTGTAGTCCTTTTGGAAGAAACTGCCATGTGACGATTCTTTTCGCCTCAGGGTGTAGGGGCAGAAAGAAGGGTAACAATCGACTGGCTCAGAAACGACGCTACAAAGAGGGAAAGACGAAGAAGCCCGTTCGGGGGGACTTTTTATGGGTCTTCCAACACAGGATTACACAAGATAATTATATGTTGACCAGACCAAATCAAATATTGCTCGTCTTAGTCAATTTTTAAAACTAAGAGTAGAAACGTTCGTTTTTTATAGGACTTATTTCAATTCAGCTTTCTTTGTTGTTATTTTTTCTAAATATTGCCTTTAAATAAATATGAGTATCAGATCTCGTAAACATCCTGGTTTAATCGATCTTCAAAAGCTCAATGTTTACGACGGATGAAAGCGAAAAAGTAAAAGGTACCGCAATATCCGGCGTATAACGCGCACCGCCATATAATGCGAACCTATACTTTCAAGCTGCAATTTTTAACTTATAGGTATATTCGCCGCATAATACGCATCCTCTTTCTTATGAAAAGGAGTTATTCTCTTGTGTTTTGAAGTTATTTATTCGAGCTTTAAGCTCACAAGGAGTGTGTCATTTCTTTTGAATAAACAGTATTTCCACATTTGTGAAAGTCTAATTTTTTTCTATGTTCCTTTATTATTATTATTATTATTTTGTACTTTTAAAGCTATCATTTTCATACCCGGCGTATAACGCAGCCCCATAAATTTCGATCTTATTTTTTGTGTTATAAATGCGCGTTATCGCCGGATTTTACGGTATATTTACAGAAAGAGCATTTTACTTCTAAATCTTAAATATCTCATGACTAATAAATGTTGCTTTTAAATCACGCATTTTGCTATCAAATAAGAGGTCAGTTATTTACTATCTAAGTAAAATCGCGTGACCTTTTTATTTATGGTGTAAGAACATACTTTATCACTACGAATCGAACAAAACGAAGAATTTTGTAAAAGAGACTTATTCCAAAACTAGAAAAATTTTACTTTAAATGGGTTTTTATCTGAATTTATTGTGATAAATTATTATTATATTTATTGATTATTATATTTATTGTGATAAAAAGTGCCTTTGAGTGAACCACCTTAAGAAAAAAAAGTAGTTAAAAGTAATCATAAAATGACTGATATTGTAAGACACAAAATATAAAATCTACCCTTCTCGATCGATTGTTTAATTAACGTCAGAACTTAGAAGCTACGCTAAGGCTATTGGGCTATTTATATTTTTATGTTAATAATTGTTAAAAATTCGGAATAATTTCTATTGTGTACTGTGATTGAAAGTATTTAATTAACGTTGTAACTCTTATATAAGTCAATTAATTGGATTTAAAAATATAAAGAAAGATATTCAGAAACTGTTAAGATGACTGAAAAGGAGGCCAGAGTGCGTAAATAGTAATGTTCAAACACAGCAAGGATCATTTAGACTAGTGTTTAACTAGCCTGCATAAAAATGAAACACATGGTTATATAATTAATACACCAAATTTTCTTGGAGGTCGCCTTGGATGAGTCTCTCTTCTTTTTTTTTTTTTCTTTTCGCTCTTTTTTGCAATTTATTTTCTTTTTCATACATTTGATGAGGGGAGTATGGCATTTTAATCCTCTCCACATATATCTGTATCCATATCTCTCCCCCCTCCCCCCAAAAAATCTGGGTTTTCCGGTGGGAGTTAATATGATGTGGTTTAAATATTTTATTATTATTTTTTAAATAATAAAATTTTCTGATACATTTTACTGTTTTTCATGGAATACTGTGCTAATTTTTAACCAAAAACTTCTTCAGGTGTTTAAAAGGAGAAGAATTCCCACACAAAAAGAAAATTTGCAATTGATGAATAAATCAGATTGAACTTAGATGAGAACTTAGTGATCTCTAGGATGATGACAATGCTGCGAACAAAACATATGAATCGCGTATACTGGAAGGAGCATGAAGTTCAGATGAGAACGATGAAGAAAAACATGGAAGTATTTGAAATGGAAAGACAATTTTGGATCATTCTTTACCGTAAAAGTCTCTTAAACCCATTCATTTCATTGATTTAACAGTTGCAAATTCTTGATTTCTGGTCAAGCAAGTACCAGCCCGCATGCGTAGCTCTTCAGGAGACTTTTCTGAGGAGTACCATGAAGATGCGAGTGCGTGGTTACAATTGTGTACGACGGGATGTAGAATGCAATGCATCACTAACAGGTGGAGTATGCCTTTTCACGTCTCATCTTTATCCCAGTACTGTCGTTACACTTCACACATCATTACAGGCTGTGGCCGTACGGATTCACATCCATTCTCTAGTCACAGTCTGCTGTATCTACTTACCACCTAATGATGTTATACCACAAGTGGATTTAAATCATTTGGTCAATCAATTGCCAGCTCCATTTATTTTGCTCGGTGACTTTAACGGACATAGCCCCTCACTTCCACCTCCAACCAATGAGAGAGCACCCACATAGCTCTCAGCCATGTATGAACATTCCACGTCTTGAAGATCACCTTAAGCCCCTTCTCCCGGATTCCACCGTCGCAGCCAATAGCCTGCATGCTACATGTAATTCCACGAAAGTCAAGCCCCACTTCAAAGACTCTTAAAGATATGGGATTGAGGACTGTGTATCAGTCCAGATGCCCAAAAATAGACTACCATCCATGGACATAGCCCCCTGTGGGGACATGATGGTACAAACACTCGTGGGTGACAGATCGAACAGTTGATCCCTGAACACTGTCTCTGTCTACTCAACAACGATGAGAAAACATATTTCCATGCATCCACAAGGACAATTCACTCCCTTGATCTAGCCATCTGTTCGCCAAGTCTAGTACCGTTGTTGAACTTTGAGGTAGATAACGATCTGCATAACAGTGATCATTTCCCTCTCCTAGTCTCGCATGTTAATGGCGCGGGGGCAAGACACCGTCCTCCCACTTTTAATTTCCATCGCGCTGACTGGGATAAATTCATCGCGGCTTGCCTTGTCGCGAGTTCGAGCCCCGTACCACTGAAGACCCGCCGTGTAGGGCAGCGATGCACGTTAAATCTGTCGAGAGCTGAAACGTCCTCCCGTTGGGTGTGGTGTGGTAGTTAGGAGAGGGAGGTGCCAGCTCAGGTGTCGTCCACGCCCACTTACCTGGTTCAAAATTACGGGTCCGTCGCCAAAAGCCCTCGTGTAGCTGAACAGTGCGATGTTAATATTCAATCAATCAATCAATCTGGGATAAATTCACACGACAAGCGGTTATAACAGAAGAATTGGTTCTATGCCGGAAATTGATGATGCCGTTCTCAAGTCACCGATGCTTTATGAAGCTGCCGATGCAGACATTCCTAAGACTTCGAACTCTCATAGGAAACTATGCAAACCATGGTGGAATTCTGCTTGTCACCAAGCCAAAAGGAACAAATGAGAGCTTGGGATATTTTCAGAAGATACCTCACCACTGTTAATCTCATAGCGTTTAAACGTGCAAAAGCGTCAGCTCGTAGAATACGACGTCAATGTCAGAGAGATGCTTGGATCCAGTACATATCTTCGATCACATCGTCAACTACGAGTCAAGTTATGGAGAAAAGTAAAAGCAGCGAATGGGGGGTCTGTATCGTGATTTTACCTTTCCGATATTGGAAATTCGACTGCGGTTTATTCGTCACCGATTGATGTAGCCAACTTGATTGGTGAAACATTCACTAGTGTGTCAAGATCCGATTCTTATAACGCTACATTTCTAGCGACCAAGAATCGTTCAAAGCGTACACCTATCAGCTTCACACACACAGGTGCCGACAATTTCTACCTTACAACTGTGACTTTTACATGTGGGAATTGAAGAGGGTCCTATCATCGGCCCACAATACTAGTCCAAGACCTGATGGAATATGAAACGAAATGCTTCGTCACTTAGACGAGGATACACTACTAAGTCTTCTTTACCTATTCAATCGGATCTGGACGGAGCAGGTGTATCCTCGTGTATGGGAAGAGGCCATAGTAATAGATATTCTAAAACCTGGAAAAGATCCAAAACACCCTCTGAGCTACCTATCAATAGCACTCACGAGCTGCCTTTGTAAAACTATGGAACGTATGGTCAATGCCCGTCTCATTTATCAACTGGAGAAGAGCCGATATATTCCTCTATCTCAGAGTGGTTTCCGCAAAGGAAGATGTACCCTCGACAATATCATCTCTCTGGAAAGCAAAATTAGGAACCCATTCGTCCGGAGGAACCATCATGTCTATTTTTTTTAACATCGAGAAGGCATATGATCATACTTGGCGCTATTGGATTCTTAGCACTCTATATCGTTACGGGCTTAGAGGCAATTTGCCTTGTTTGATACAAAACTTTTTAGCTGCCCGAAAATTTAAAGTTCGTTTAGGTGACACTCTATCCCCATCTTTTATTCAAGCAGAGGGAGTACCTCAGGGGAGTATTTAAAGTGTCCCCCTTTTCATTTGTCATATTTCACCTATCTTATCTCAATTTCAGCCCTCTCTACAGGCTTCATTATATGTGGATGATCTACAAATAAGTTGCGAAGGCTCGGACATGCGTTTGATAGAGCGACAGTTACAAACTGCCGTTAACAAGCTTGTTAAATAGTGCGATGAGAATGGCCACAATATATCTGCCAGTAAGAGTTGCTCCGTGCACGTCTGTCGCAAACGGGTTCTTCACCTTGACCCTGTAATATGTATCCGTGAAACACAAATTCCCATAGTTCCTGAAGGGCGATTCCTTGGAGTAATATTCGACCACCGACTCACCTTCCTTCCACATATTTTACATCTGCGGCAGAAGTTTGAAAAGTCCCTCAACCTCCTGAAAGTTCTATCGAACACCTCTTGGGGTGCGGATCGGAGATCTCTGCTCCGAGTATATCAATCTATAGTACTCTCCAGGATTGATTATGGTTCTGTTGTATACGGATCTGCGCTTGACTCTATGCTTAAAAAACTTGATCTAGTACATCACGCAGCATTGAGAATCTGCTCTGGTTTGTTTCGCACATCACCAGTACAGAGTCTCTACGTCACTTGCAACCAACTTCCACTGAACCTAAGACAAAAAAAGCAAGCTCTTGCTTATTATTTTAAGATATTGTCCATGCCTTCACATCCTCTGAAAATATGAATTTGACTATAAGCATGAAGAGAAATTATGAGATGCTCGGTCACATAAAATAAGTCCATTTATGGAAAGAACGAAGCTTCTGTTATCCGAGCTTGATTTACCTGATGTTGATATCCACCACAGTTCCAACCATGGAATACACCACATTTCCATTATATCAACCCTTTCGCTACCTACAGTAAATCCGCCATAGCACCAGTCGCTTTTCAACGCATCTTTGCTTACCATCGGAGTTGGTATAGTGATTATTCTCCCATTTACACAGATGGTTCAAAACGAACAGATTACGTTGGGTGTGGAGTTGTGATGGAAGATATTATGCGCTGTTATCGGCTCGATAATTGTTGCAGCATTTTCACTGCCGAAGCCATCGCCTTGTACCGCGCACTTCAATTAATTGACCCCAAAACACCTCGTATATAAGTACTGTATCTATACTGATAGTATAGATACAGTATTCTTAGAAGCGATAGAGAAAACTACAACGATCGGTGTCATCCTGTGGTGTGTGATATAATAGACATTACGAGTCGACTGCATGGCAAGGGTTGTGATATACAGTTTTGCTGGATACCAAGCCACGTGGGTATTAAAGGTAACGAGCAAGCGGACATCGCGGCTCGGTCGGCAACAACAGAATTGCCGCTAACAGTGCCCCTTTGTGACATGAAGCGCGTCATCCAGCATCGTATTGATAAAACCTGGCAGGAATAATGGAATTTGCAGACTAATAACAAACTGCATTGTGTAAAGCCTGTCATTGGAGCTTTGCCTGTAATGCCATTGCGAAGAACCGATATTAAACTGACTCGGCTTCGCATTGGTCATAGTCGTTTTACACACAGGCATCTTTTATTGGGTGAGAATGCCCCAGAATGTTCTTCATGTAAAGTCCCGTATTCTGTTCATCACATTTTAATAGATTGTCCAGTTTTTAATCATCATCGCATAATTTTTTTTCATACATCAATTTTATCTTTATCTGATTTGGTAGGGAAAAATCCCCATCCAAATCTGTTTGCATTCCTACGTGATTACCAGTTACACCAATTATAATTTTTCATAGAATTCATTTTATACAATCTGATTTTTTTTATAAATGAATTACTTTATTTACTTTGCGAAAATCATGAAAACTTGAACATTTTTAGTATTATTATTTATTTAGTATTATTATTATTATTATTTTTATTTTTTTTTATATTTTTTATATTAAATTATTTTTTGTAATTGAAATTCTATTGAAGTATTTTGAGCAAAATCTGACTTTATTAAATTATTTACGATTTAGAACCAGTTTTCAAAGTTTTTTTACTTTTTGAATCATTGTTTGGCGCAGCTTAGCCTAATTTGGCTCTTGTGCCATAAAATCAAACAATCAATCAATCTGGTAAAACAAGATGCAATATCGAATAAAATTCCTCCAAAAATCAAAATGGGTCGCTTAAAATTTAAGTTAGAGGTAGTTGAAGCGCGTTAGCAGCCTCTCCACTTACTAACAAAAGTATTTTAAATGATTATGAAGATAACAGTGTTGTAATTCCACTCGCAAAAATATCGAAGTCTTATACTCCACCTGCTATACATGTCATGGCTTTTATCATGGCCATTCCAGAGTTTTTGATGTGTTGATGACATTTCAAGGCCTCGCAAGTGCAGATTTGTTAACTACGAAAACAGTTCGAAAATATGTTGTGAAAAATGCAACGGTTATTTATTCTTGTCAAAAACCAAACAAAAGATTTTCACAGCAAATAAATAATAAATTAATAAAAGAGTTAATTTATACATCAATATTTTCCTTATTTGTAACAATTTCATTTGAATTAAGATTTTTTCTTCTATCAACTTAGATCTAAAAATGTATAACTCACAAAATTTCGTAGGTGACCAGTTTCACAGATAAAGCCCGATTCGAAAGATCGTGCTGGTACAATGAAAGTTATCTTGATTTTGAAGGCTGCGACAGAAACCCCCAAAACAAGTCACATGATCAAAGGAGGAACGATTTTCCCCGCGTTTGAACATATCTTCACCAGTCTTCCATTAACGCTTGTGATATAGTGTGATATAGACCTCACCACGTGTTTTGTAGTGTGCACCTAACATCATTAATACCATTGGATATAAAGAAAGGTAGGATATTTATATTATTGTATCACTTTATTCTTGAGTCATTATTGAATGTATTTTTAGTTTTGAAGATAACTGAGTATAATAAACTGATGCATTTATGCCAACATCACTAGTTATTTGTAAATTGAGATATGTTATTCTATATGAGAAATTGGTGTTTAAATTTATATATATTTTTTAATCGATCACACAAATCCTTATTTTAAATATATTAAAAGTTTTATTAATAACTTAACCTAAAACTCCACACATTTTATAGTAATGCCTCGTTATTGTTATGTACCCAACTGCTCATCAAATAAGATACATATCCTTGCACACATTTTCCCGGCTGTCCATCTTATTTGAATGAGATAACATATTGATTAACATATTTCAGTGAATTGCTAAATATTCTTAATACGGTTCATGTTTTTGAAGAAATCTTCTTTATTAATTCTGTTCATCATGTTATTGCTATTCAATCTTAAGAAAAGTATGTTTAAATTTGTAATACAGGAAAAATTTTGCAAGCTGAAAAATAATTGCGCTTTTCGGATAAATATGGTACTATTTCACTGAAAAATTTAATTTCAAATTATTCAGGAGATATTTAATGTTAAAGAAGATATTAAGGATTTCACAACGAAGTATTAAACAATTCAAATAAATTAAAGGATATCTCAATAGAAGAGAATAAAATTTTAATGTACATTACGGGTTATGCGTGCATAATATAAAATTCGGATGCTCCGATTGCAAATGTATATTTCTTTCAAATGAAGAGATCAATTTCGAAAGTTAATTGCCAGTTATCTGTTTACAAGCACAACAGAAGAATACTTGGAATTATGAGTTGTGGAATGTTTCGCATTCATTTCATTCATCTTGTGTAAAGTGTAACACACCTGCATTTTCATATTTTTAAAAAAATATTCAATACATTCGGGAATAAATGCTTAAATAATTTATTCAAAAAAGCGCAATGAAGAAATTTTAACAGTGAAGGATAATCGAAAAATAAAGAAATTTAAGGCCAGTTAGATCAATGTTGCTTTTTATGTTTCACTGTTTTATTTATTTAAATATTCAATCATTGATTGGTATATTATTCAATGTACATGTACTTCCTTATACTTCATTTTTTTATTCAAAATAGATTTTATGCACATGTTTAAAATAGAGTTCACATAACTATTACTTAAAGAAAAGTTCTATTTATTTACATTATTCGTTTAAATCATTTTCATGAAGATTTTAGAATTCGAAGGATGTTAAATGTAAAATACTATTTTTTTAATTTAAAAAAATTTGTTTGATTTTTAAATATTTTTACCTAGACATAATATTTTTTGTAACGCATAAAAAAATAACGTAAAAATTGGTTTGAATAATATCAGTATAAATCCAAATGACTCAAAACTTGAAAGTAATCAGTATATTGCCTCATTAATGATATATTCTATGAAAAGTTTGTTTTTTTTTTTTGCCAGATTTCTAGGTAAAGTATTCTTTTCTAATGTATATATTTCCTAACGCATAATTTAGAATATATTTTTCTGTATAATTACTGTGGTATCTAAAACTGTTTGTGTCGTTTTTATATTTGTATATATTTTTACATGAATTGTATTCTTTATTTGTATATATTTTTGCATGAATTTTGCATTTGTATATCTTTTTGCATACATTTAGCCTTATTATGATTCATTGATTACAGCAAAATGTTGCTAAATTCACATGTTTTTTTTTTATTAATATGCCTCTAAAATGCTTTACTTTTCATATTTTCTTTGCAAGTAAATGTTGCTTTTGTTATTTTTTCTGATTGAAAATATTTTATATTGAGTCAGTTTTTACTTAGATGTTTCTTACATTGTTACGAGCCTTTCACGAGTGATATTTCCCCCTTTTTCCTGGAAAATATTAGACATATTTCTAACGTATTAATACATAACTTTCATCTGAAAATATTCTAAATGAGAATTATAAAAAATAATCAATATAAATGTGGAAATATTAGTCTACGACCTGAAAAGAAATAAATGTCGTAAGCTTTATATTCCTGACAGCCACTGCGACTAGCAAAGCATTCCCTCCTTTCGTGACGTCATCAAAACTCTGTCGTGGCCTGGTCCTTCAAGGTAGCCTTGGTACCGTCTACGTTCCAGTGGGGGAGAGGGGATTTTTTTATTATTTTCCCCAGTATCATTGGGGTCCATATAGTATTAATAACCAGAAGAATTTAATATTTAAAGATAAAAATAATTCAGTTCTGGAAGGGATATAATGGGGATTTTCAAGTTCTTCAATTACAGTGAAATTCGTTTAATGCAAAAACGCTTAAAACGAAATATCGGTTAACACGAAATAATACAATGGTCCAAACAAACTGTGGTATACTTTCATGCATTTTTTCCTCTTAACACGAAACGAAAATCGATTAACACGAAAAAGGTTTTCTTTCTGGGAATGGACAAAATACGGTAAACACCAGCCGGATATGTCTGTCCTATTGTGTTATTGGAAGAATTCATTGCAATAGTTGATGATAATGTGTATACAGCCACAATTATGTTAGACAAAGACATTTTGAAATTTGTTCAAAGAGTTAAAAAAAAATCATTGATGCAGATTCCAACGATGAAAATGAAAGGAACAATGCTCATGTTCCTACGTCATCCGAAATGAGGAACGTCATGAAAAGTATACGCAATTATTTAGGTGCACATTCCAATGGTAAAATGAATAACAAAATGAACGATATAGAACAATTTGTTGACAATTCGATGCTAAAAAAAGACAATACAAAGAAAAATATCAGATTATTTTCGAAAAACTTAATAAATGTTTCGTTTTTCAAGAAATTTGAAAATTTTGAATTAAATTTCTTTTACGTTCTTGTAAATGTTTTTGTTCCATTGATTTTTATTAAATGTGTGCATACATACATATCTGTGTAAATAAAATAAACTTTAATAAACTTAATTTTATTGAATATATATTTCTTTTTTTGCAATATCCTTTAACACGAAAAAATATTTCAGTCCATTCAGTTTCGTGCTAAGCGACTTTCACTGTATGTAGGTGCGATCTATGTCTACCGTATAATCCGACGTTATAGCGCGCACTTTTAACACAAAAAAAAAGTCCAGGTGTGAGTTAAACACCCGATATAAAAATGACAGCTTTAGAAATAAAGAAAAGGTAAGCATAAAAAATAGGATTTCTACATGTATCTAAATACTGTTTACATAATGACATACCTTGTGAACTTTCATAGTTGGATAACATGCAAAAGTCGTCATATTCGTCTTCCCTTATATCGTCATGTTTATCACCGAATTCCATTTCATTTTTACTTCACCATTACTCTGAATAATAAATAAATAAATAAATGTGTGTGAATATGAGCACACGATAGAAGTGATAACTTCAAATTTTGAAATGTTATTTCAGGGTTTAGTTAGGCGAATAAACAACAAGGAGATGTGTGTTAGTATTGTCCTATAAAATTATTTATTCATATGTCTGTATACATAAAGTAATATTTTTGTGCGAAATATATATACAATCATTTTTGGGAATTAATTGTATTCTAAGAAGGAAACAAAATAGGTTTATGGTAGCTGAAATTGGTTATAAATCCTTTAGATTCAAAATTTTATTTAAATATCTATAAAAAAAACTCCGTCAAGCATTGTTCCGTACTTCCTCGTGCTTCATTTGGATCATTTGACATAATTAAATTGAATTTTGATTTTAAAAAATCAATTAAAGGTTTTGATTTGTCTTTTGAAAACTATTTTAATATTCCCACTTAAAATCATAGGTAATTTGTTCAGAAGACCCGATCCGGCTTTGGGAATTTTAGTTGTAATTTAACAATATTTAATTCTGTCCATGAATTAAGTTAAGCAAAGGGATAGATAGTATGACCGGTAGTAGATTGGGAAGAGAGGAATCTAGGTCAAAACCTTTAGAAAGGGATTTAATCAGAAGAATTATATCACATAATCTCTGGCTTATACTAGTTCTTTTGTCATTGTATTGGAGTTTTGTACAAATATATCCGGTGCTGCTGCAATGAAAGTCTTCTTAATTATATTTCGTTTTCTTGTATTTAAATTATTTAATATAACTTTTTTTTAATACCTGTATACTTAATTTTGTTATTTTTAAATTTTTAATTGTTTTAATTTTCTTTTTAGACTCAAAGTATATTTAAGTAATGTGATTAATAGAACTATTTGTTCATTGCTATTCCGATTCGCTTACACAAAAATAGATTTTTATTCTTAAGATCACTGCAATATTCCTAATTATAATAATATTATTTACTTAGTTCTATAAAAATTTGTCATTTTTCTACATTTTATGTTTAATTTTAGTGTAGGATTACTTCTTCTCTCTAAGACCATTTTTTAAAAATATTACGTTTCATTTTCATGCTTCAATTAGGATTAGAAAAAATCCCGCATTCATTCCCCAAGAACAGGGGTGTCCAACCCACAGCCCGGGGGCCACATGTGGACCGCATTGAATAATTTTGCGGCCTGCGAGATTCTTTATAACTTTACAAAATTCGAGTATTTTGTCCAATATATTTTTTGTCTAAAAAGTTTTTTTTTCTTTTTGTAAAAAATAAATCCCATAACTGTTATTATTTTATCAAGCTGCTTTTGTTCCTGCGAATCTCTTTCTTTTTTCTAAATTGAAATTTATCAAACATATAAATCGTGCTCTCAAACTTAACTTACGAAAATCTGCAACATCAATTACGATACGTAAATACTCATGCATTGAGATCGATTTGCAAAAACTAAGTGAAAGAGTTGAGAAGCAGATATCTCACTAATTAAATAAATTAAACATTATTTGACCATTGCATTATTATTATTATACTATCTATGTTTGCATACATGAAAAACAATGAAAACAATAATATATCAGTCTGTTTTAAATTTTCACTCCAACAAATGTTTGTAATGGATCCAAATCTAATATAAAGATATATATTTTTATATGCACCCGCGGGATTGTAAAGTTTTTTTTTGAGTGGCCCACGAGGTCATTTGGGTTGGCCACCCCTGCCCTGGCAAGAGGTGAGGGGTGAGCCCCACTTAGATCGAAGCTAGTGTAACGTCGTGAGTAGATAACAAACACAGAAACATTGTCTCAGCCTAATTTTAAAATTAAAGAAGTATTTATTTGCTTCTCATGTTACTATATATGAAGTAATAAAGTCCAAGTTATATGCCAAGCCGGTGCAGTCAGTCTCTCTCACGGGAGTTCAATCCTTTTTTCCGATTTTTTCTCATCTCTTTAATCTATTCATTTCGATACTCCAACGCCACCGGCGTTCTTCATCTCTTCTTTCTATCCCCCCCCTCCACCGACCAAGTCTCTTTATTTCAGGGCTCTTCTCAAGTTCTCCCCATCCAGGACTCTCCTTCTCGTCTCCTAAAAAAACCCTTTTAAACACCAGGGCGGGTCCACACCATGCCCCTCGTCTCTTCTCATTGGCGGGTCACAAAAGTCGTCCCTCGTCCCCGGGCCACATTCGTGTCCTATTTGTGCGGCACACACAAATACATTCCTGGTCCGTCTGGAATGGAAAGGCGCCATCATTTTTGTCCAACATCTGGACACACTTTATTCATCCCCTCACATTGGTTCCATAAACCCATTCTCTCGCACCTGTCGTGACGACCGGGTTCTCCTCATACAGGCTTCGCCTATTGTCGATAGGGTTCCGGCTCTCTTTGGCCATTATGACTGCCAGACTGGGTGTCGCCGTTCGCCCGAGGTCGGACAATAAAAGAAAAGAGGAGTGGGGTTCACCCCAATCGAAGACGTCACACTAGAAACTTTACTTTTACTTTTATTGGTGGGGGACAAACTACTGGTTTCAGAGTGGCGGGGGGAAACATCCCTTCTTTCCTTTTTAGGTGTGAATACGTCCGAATGAAGACGAAAAAAAACCGAATGAGCGTTACATTTCCGAGCGTGACGTTCATTCAAGTTCACTCTCTGACAAATCGCGCCAATAGAAGTTATCACTTCAAAAATTATCTAGCATTCCATCTAGAGTATTAGACATACTAGGTTTTTTTTGAATATCATTCCACGTTTTAATTATTCCTTTCATAGACTATTTTTAGACTTCAAAAAGCATTGCTCATGTACATTTCAAATTTCTTCATGAGGAAAGATGCGCGTTGTACGGCAAATGCACCAAAAACTTAAAAAATGCAGTTTGAAAGTATAAGTGAGCGTAGTGCCAATTTAAGCTCATTTCGGACCCTGGGCGCTGATCTATAGACCCCCTTAGCACTGGAAGATCGAAATTTATAACCAGAAAATTTGGTTAAGTTCAGCTTATCCGGATTCTCTTGGTCTTCCAGGGCCCCTGGGTGCCTGCCCCAAGCGCCCAATGGATAAACCGGCACTGAGGGCGTGTTATTTGCCGGAATATACAGTATTTGAAAAAAGAAGGCGCGTTAAGACGACTTTACAGTCAAAAATGACTTTACAGCCGATGCCCACCGATTACACCGCGCCCCCCCCCCCTCAATAAAATGTAAATTGTAGAAGCTATTTTGTCTTCAGTTTGAAAAAAAGAAGGGAAAGATGAACGAATTTACGAACGGCGTTGCTGGTGGATGAAGCCTTCCCTATTGGTTTCTACTGTATAAAATAGGATGTATAGGATGTTTATAACACTGAAAAAACTTATCTTCCATTTTGAGTGCTGTCAGAACGCAGTTATTATAATAAATTAAAAATTTGTGGTGTATGGGAGGTAGTTAAGCCTAAAACTCCACCCTTGTGTACATTACTGCTTTTATAAATCGTTTGTTCTAAAGCAAATTAGTATACAGCTTCCCAATAGTTATTCTGAAATATATTCGTGTCTAATAACCGATTTCGGATAAAATGTGAAACACAGGCTAATAGGCCATCCATTAAAGGGCTCTAGTATAATGTGGATTTTAAAATAATGTTCGGTAGATCGGGGCTCGGGGATTTTATGCAATCAATCGCAAAGAGCAAGGCAGTTTGTGACGGGTCTATCAGGGTTCCTTTAAAAACTAATCCTCTTGGGAAACATTGGGTCTTTAAAAATTATTTTATTATAAAGCTTCCTCGAGAAGAAGATGTGACCATTCAAATAAAGACTTGAACATAAAGTTGAAACTTTCAGGTTAGATAGGAGAGAGAAGTTAGACTGCTATCGGCGAGCAGTGATTAATGAAACTTGGAGTGAGGCGTGGATATTTAGTAGCTGATTATTGTAATAGTAAAGTTGAGATGACCTTTTCATCTGTCAACTAGGACTTAATCTATGTTAGGTAGCTAAGAAGTAGAATCTATTGACTAGATGTAAGTGATCTAATTGTTTAAAGTCTTCTCGTATCTCGCATACCTCGTCAATTGATTTCCATGTTTGATATTTGGGTGCATCTCTTAACTTTGGTTAACTGAATTTGTGTTGTTGATGATACGGAGAATAATTTGAATGATTTTGAATATGGTCTCTCCCGCACCCTTAGACACGCCGGCCAGAATTTTACAAGTTCTTCAGGAACGATGGAAATTTATTGTCGAATAACATTTCTCGAAACACAGGATAAAGTACTCAAATTTGCCAAGAAAATCTTAGAAGCCCTTCACATTTTCTACGGTACTCAGACTCAACTCTCAGTGTCTAAAATACAAGTATGTTTAAAGATTTTTCGCAAGCTCTCGCTCGTCCTACACAACAACCGAAGTAATAATTAATCGCTAGTTGATTCTTCACGGCCAATTCAATACTAACTCGTCACGGTCGAAACAATACTAACTCAGTTTCGACGAGCGATTCCCTATTTATAGTCTGCACGGACTTTTCTCAATAAATCCGCTTACGTCACAGATCGTGATATTAGTAGATTTCTCCAGGAATTTCCAGAAGAATTCATAGGGTCGCGAACTCGCCAAAAATGATGCCAACTTAGCTCTATCACCAAGATTTCGCCAAGTTTCCATTGAATCGTCATTATCAGTGGTCGCCAAACTTTTTGACCTCACGGACCAGTCAATTCATAATTTAAATCCTGCGGTCCACTAATAGGATTTTCTAAGTGTTAAATATATTTATAAAAAAAAAAATGTGATCTAAGAACATATACAATGTGCCTAGTTAATAAAATGAAATTATTAATTGTTCCAAATTATGAAAGCTTTACTAATAAACCATAATAAAATAAAAATAAAATAAACAAAAATTGTAAAAACAAAACTATTAAAAAATGGTTTAAGTATATCAAACTTTTAGCATTATACATTCCAAGTATGATGTATGTTCCTGCTTACTTGAAAAAAGATTTTGGATATTTGGATTCAATGTTGCTACTGCAGGATGGAGAACTGCATTTATTTTAAGCCGAGATCGTTGCCATGTTTTGACAGGCTGTTACAAATGAAAAGGCATTTTCATATAAATAAGTTGTGGAGAATTCAATCAGAATTTTCATCACATGTTCACTAAGAAAAGGGTATTTACTTTTTATGGAAAGCCAAAACTGAGATCTTGATAAGTATGAATGAATTTTAAATTTGAGAGTTTCGTCGGACGATAGGTCAATGAGGCTTTCTTTTAGATGCATGTTTAAATTATTATCCTGAATTTTCGCTGCAAACGTATCTATTATCCGCATATAACAATGCAACTACAGCAGTACTTATTTACCGTGGAGTTATTCTATGAAGTAACGTTTTTATATCTTTTCGCGTATTATTATGAATTGAATTATGTTTCAATGCATCTTAAAATATAACTTAACATGATGAATAAGTATATTCTACACACACACACATTTTGTTGGGGACCAGCGAAATTTTCTCGCGGACCACCACTTTGGCGACCTCTGGTCATTAGAATGTAAGTAACGGCATTGCTTGTGCGCGCGCGAATGTTACAATTTTAACATAAAATAAATCCAACATAGAGTAACATAAACGTATTATACACTCAGATATAAATTTTTTTTATTTACACAACATTCGTAACAATAATGAATAATCTTTACCAATTGAAAATGCTGTGGCTTTACAGGTTGCTTTGATGAAAACCTCGTTGATTTTTACTACAATTTGTTTGCACATAAATTTTTGAAATAAACATCATATTTTAAGTAAAACTTTCATCAGCTCTTGTTTCACTTACATGGGCGTACACAAGGAGGGGGGTGGGATCAATCCTTCTCTCCATAAACGATTAATTTTTAATTTTTACCACAGAGATTACCGCTGAGCTCTTTCGTGTATGTGTTTTTCAGACTGTAATCTCTCCCCCCCCCACCGATAGAGAGGTCTATGTATGTCACTGTACACTTACAATCTGCGAAGTAAATTGAAGTAAAAATTTAGAAGCTCTTAGTTATATTGATGAATGTAGACAGTTGTAAGAATGTCCATAGCAAATAAACATACCCATTCTTGTGAACTTCCAACATACCTATTACCACTTCACAATTCCTATATACTGACATTTAGCTCCCTGTGCCGTGATCACCCGAGCACGCGATTTTTTTATTTGCTTATAAAAAAAATATTTTCTGTATATTTCCTCCGATATAAACGACTTCCTTGCTCCAGTGTCCCATAACGATTTCGTAAAAGTATCATTTAACAAAATAGGAACATATGGGAGTTCCACTGGAGACATACAAATCGCAGAAAGTTTAATCGGTACCTCATCTGCCGACTGAGTCTGATCACTTTGAACATCACGAACTTTCAAAACAATCAATCGTCCCCTTTGCCTTCTATCGCCTCGACTAAAATTCTCACTCGAACCCCTATTTCTGCGGTCCCCTTTACTAAAATCGTCTTTTTGACCCCTATTTCTAAATTGGTATCCCTTATCGTTAAATCTTCGATCATTTTTCTGAAATCTAGTCATACTGTCGAACCATTGATTTCCTTGACGGCCATTCTCGTAGTTACCCCTATAATAATTTCTGCCATTACTCGGTCTACGCACAACTTCCGAATTTCTCCAATTTCTTCGACTATCATCAGCATTAGACATCCTACGCTCATTCCAACCTCGTCTTTCAACATTATCACTATTCCCCGAACCCCGCATTGCTTTGCATAAATATCTTTCTCAAACTTAGATAAGACCTCCAAAAGTTGGACCGTATTTTGTGGATTTCGAACCTCCACATAATCCTCGACTTGTGGTTCGAGTCTTAACGAAAATATGATCTACTAAGGCTTCCTCCGACATCCCCAGTTCTAGTTTTTTATTCCGTTTTAATAAATCGTAAACAAAATCCGTTGGCTCCTGGTCCCTTCTCTGCTGGGACGCATAGAACTTAATTTCTAAATCTTTCTTAATACGTATGGCAGGGAGTGCTTTTGACAACGCTGCTTTTAACTGCGCAAAGTCCGTGGCGGTATTCTGCACTAACGCTGATCCGAATATCTGATATCAATCTTGGGCCCTCCCCAGGAGATAACCTTTCAAATAAGCACATGATAAATCACTGGGTATTTCAAGTAATCGTATTTGATTGTCGATACCCTCCAAAAATTCCTGTACGTTCTCGGACCCAGAAAAGTACACTTCTGGTAAAACATTAAACCCGTTCGCGCTTCTTACCCCGGGGTCATATAAATTAAATTTCGTTGGGCACCAATGTGAAGTTGCCCCCCTCGGGTGCCCTTCTCCTTGATTATCAGCGTGAGCTAGAGGTGTAGGAATAAATGAAGAACTAGGAGCTGACGATCTTAATATGACTTTATTAAGATCTTAAAGTTTTAACAGATTAGATATAATGATAATATATAGGAGAGAATCTACGATGGCTAAACACACAATGTAAGTATTACCGAAATAACGTAACCCGGACCACTATCAATAACTAACTCGCCTAAACTCAATTCCAATACTATCACAGATCCTAATATTAAATAGTCACTCCTGCCTTAATTTCGATCGACCGATCCAATCCTACTAGAAGTAGCTTATTTACTGGAGTGCAATGATATACACCTTGACCCTAATAGCTCTATGTCAGGAATAACTTCTGTTAGCTGACCCTTAATCTTTCTAAAACCTCTTCACGCTTGAATCATTGATTATCATAACATTCCTCAAATTGCCACACCGCTTACTCTAACTTCTAATATTTAAAAGCTTCCTAATTTGCATCTTTCCTTCACGCTTCACTTCTTGGGTTTGGTTGGAAAAGAGTTGCCATTAATTCTGGCCCCAAAGAACCCAAAGGACATGTTGATGAAAAGACGCGTGAGCCCGTCACACAATGCATATATGTAATGTTAATTGATATTTTTTTTTTCTTGAGAAGATATTGATTCAGTTTTCATTTCAGGGTGGCTGACCCCGAAAAGGATGTTTTGAAAATTTTACGAAAAAATGTTAAATATTTAAGTAATTAAGTAATGTGCATGACGAGGGGTTTTGCTTTCAGCACGAGGTTTTCCCTTGATTCCCGCCTGAATGGGGGGCACAGTAGGGATTTTTGTGAATGTACGTCTTAATTAAAATTAATTTAAATTTAGGCTAGTTGTTTTTTGCGTGTTTTTTCGGTTATCTAAATTCGAGGCACGATATGAGTCAAATTTAAATTCTAGTCGGCGATTTTTTTAGAAAAGATGTTTAAGTTTTTTTACGTAATTTCTATCGGGTCGTTAAGACTCTCAATAAATCACGTTTTCTTCACGGAGGGGATTGTGATGAATCTATACGCGTTTTTCCAATTAATTCTCTTGGGAAATCTTTGGCTATCAATTCGCGTTATTCTCAACCAACTCTTCGGAAGAAGAGAATAGTGATATTTAAATTATCTTACTATATATAGTTGAGGTTTTCTATCTAGAAGGAGAGAAGATATACTCGAGTCAAGTGAGATTGCTACTGAAGGTATAATATTAGAATTATAGTGATTTGATTCTTATTAGGAGGAAACTTAAAAGTGACGATAGTTCAGTAGGATTGATTTGATATTAGATTAGATCGGTTGATAGGTTTGATCCTTATTAAGATAAGGATCCAGTTTGATAGTCTCCTATTCGTTTGCGTTTTACCGTCGTTGTTCCACTTTCGCGGTTAACATTGAGACATTCTCTTACTATTATTAGTTGAAATTATGTCTGTTCTTTAAGTGGTAAATAAATAGATTAATTGGATCATGTCGAGTGTTTCTTCCCTTCCCTCCACACATCTAGGTGCCCGAGAGAGAGGCGCGAGCCTCTTACAATCCGGTCTTCCTTCTACGCCCCAGCTGCGTACTAGCAGCCAAATTGTCAAAATGTGAATGACCCCACACAGGAAACCCATTGTTTAAATGTGCTTCTCCGCAAAATGTTCTCATAAGAGGAACCATTTCGTAATACAGTAACGAATTTTGTGATGGTAAACTGATTTGAATTAATTAGGAAGACTTCATTTGTATTTTTATAGTCACGTAATTCTTAAATGTTTCATTTGTTCTAGAGATGACATAGTTCGAATCTCTCTCTCTCAATCTTAAAATTAAAATAAAAAGAAATACATATGACTTTAAAAAATAACACTGTGTTCTTCTATGCAAATGAGAAATGCGTTTTTGTTTTTATGTTTACGTATTCTTTTATAAATAGTTTTATATTAAAATTACTCGATATATAAAAAGTTACAAATTTCCAATCACTTACATTCCAAGAAAATAATCATTTTCGTTTGCTTTTTTCCTCGTTTGATCCTGCTATTGAGTCATATGATATGGTATAAAGTTTTATTGGACAAAACAGTGTTGGTTACTTAGAAATTAAAAATGTCTGGACATTAGTTTAATTAGAAATAATAAAAGTAGAACTACCGTATTTATATTCGAATCTAAGCAGCACTATTTCTCTAAAGTTAAGGCTACTGAAAATCAGGTGCATCTTAAAATCGCGAAGGCGGAAAAGTACGTTGGTTGGAAGAAATTGAACATGATACTCTAAAATTAAATTTAATTAATTAATTAAATTAAAATAATTATACAAATTCAAGTATGTATCTAAAAGTTTTTCATACAGATAAAATAAGTTAATTATTCACTTCTTTTATTGTTCTCCTCTTAATTTTTTTTCAAAACTTCGTAAATATTGGATACTAATAAACCATTTTACACGGCTTTTTATTTTTTCACAAAAACGTATTGTGAATTTTGGGGGCAATTTAGAATGGATGGTGGCGTTGTGATTCAAATAAATACGGTAGTTATACTCACATTTTGATGAATACCTAACGTAATTCAAAGAATGTAAGAGGAAAATAAAGGATGATTCATGAAAATTTCAAAATAAAAAATTAATGATGTTGAAATATTGAAAAAGTAAAAATTGCAGTTATAAAATTTAGTTTCGTAATCAAATTTTTATACAGAATTATTTCGGTAGAACAATTGATAAAAACAAATATATAAGGATACAAAATTTTTAAACTATTTTAAGAAATAAAAATTTCTCTTCCGTTGTTTCGAAATCATTCGTTGCTTATTTATGACATGTATATGCAGCCAACTGTTGCCCATTGACTTGCCACATAAGCCACATTCCACTTGATCCATGATATTCCATTCAAGTCACAAGGGGGCAAGTCGGGTTCCATCTTATTGATGACCATGTGACGTAGTGCATAAGTTTGGAGAGTGATATGTATCTTTAAAAAGTCATTTTCCTTTCTTATCCATAGATTTAAAACCGTGAGCTTCGTCACTGGAAATGCTCGCACAACTTCTAAGATGACTGAAAGAAACTGAATTAATTATATATGTTTTACTGTAATATTTTGAATTAATCTTCAGCTGTGTTGGGTTTGTTTACCCTCTATTTCATCCGTATATCTATATCTATATCTATATATTTTTATATAGACTTTACTCAACAGTTATTTTTGTTCCTTAAATTTCATCATTTATTCAAAATTGAAACTTTTGAGTAACATGGATAAATATATTGATGTTTGGTAAAAACAATAATCAATTATACGAAAATTTGCGCAATGTTTTACAGAAAGTCTGTAAAGAATTATTGACCTAAAAGGGCTGTATAATTTCCAATTAAAATTAAAGTGTTTTTTGTTATTAGGTATCTTTTTTAAGCTGAAAAGTAAACAGAATAGAAGATTATGGGTAGATTGTTACTATCATTATTGGGTATGTTTGATTGCTTAATAAGAATAAGTAATACTTTTCTTTCCCCTTCATCAGCCCTTTTTCTTTTAAATTAAAGTTAAAACAAATTTCAAACCAAAGAATTCCTATTATCAGTGGCGTAACGTACACCCCAACATTTCCGGGGGGGGGCAGGATTCTAGGGGACTCTAAGGTTAATTGACGTCAAGTCAGGGCCGCTTTTCCGCTTAGGCACGTGCCTAGGATGTAAAAGATTTGGAGGCGTAAAAAATGGGAGGATGAAAAAAATTAAAATTGCAGCGAACGACCACCGCCTAGCAAATAGTGAGAGAAATATTTTTACCCCCAAGAGAGACTGAAATTAAATCTACTATGGAAAATGAAAAGTTTAACAGTTCGATGTTGATATGCACTCAAAATGAGAAATTGATTACAATGAAGTTATTAACGATTTTCTCGAAAAAAATCATTCGTTTTTCGAAGAAAATCTTCGCCGTACAAGTACAATGACAGTGACTCAAACAAAAAAATAAGGATGCCACAAAGTAAAAGATAATAAAGCGATAAGCGATGAAAAAGATGATAATTAATAAGTAGAAAATAATTCATACAATAATGTATACTCTTTAATTTAATTGCAAACGATTTCATTAATTTACTGTACTAATTTACAAAAGGATAGGAGGTCCGTGATGCCGTAAAGTAAGAAATGAACAAGAGTAGCTAAACCCATACCACTATTCTTTCCTTACGACTATCAGTTCATAACACGGCGGGTCCATAGGTGGTGGATAAAGGAAGAAAGGGAAAAGAGTAAGAAAGTTTAGGGAAAATCCCTCCCAAAACAAAACAGGAAAAGTAAAAACTGAAGGAGGAAGCGGATTGCTTTGGAAACAGGGGGAGGGGGGTCGTAGCTATTGAAGTGCCTAGGGCGCCGGAGAGGTCAAAAACGGCCCTGCGCCAAGTACATATTTAACTAATTTATAAAATATAAAAGACAAAACCTGATTTTGCAGGAGGCCCCTAATATTCTCAGTTGCGCCAATCCCTATTATCGAAGCTTAAAGACATGTTTGTGTGGTGTGGAAGTTTGGAGAGAAGGCTGCCAACTCAAGTCATCATTTCACCAAGGTACAAAAGTACAAGGTCAGTCCCCAATTACCTCGTGATCTTTCTGAGTACGATGTTAATTAACAATGAATAAATCAATATATCGCATAATGAAAGCAAAAATCGAAAAAACATCTTGCTTCTTTTCACAATTAATTAAAGCAGTTATATACTCAGAATAATTATTGATTAATTACCTTATATTTGGAAAAAATATCTTCTTTTTTTTTACTTCAGGATACGAAATGAAAACTTATATATATAAATTTTCCTTGCATCCACAATTATTACGCATACTTTTTTAAAAAAATTTATTTCAAGTGTAGATTAAGCACACATATTTGCATTGCATCCTTGCTCACTAAATTTAAAATGTTTTTATCAGAAACTGAGATTTACATATATACATTTTAAATACAAAGTGCTGTTCCGCAGAAATCCGTGTTTCCCCGATTATACCAATCTACGACTGTTTTTTATATTTTTCTTCTGACAAAATTGAATGACGTATAAGCTCACATAAAAATACGTAAATATCTTCGTATATGCGTGCTGTGTGCCCGATACATTTTTTAAAATTATTTTACAAAATAAACACTCCCTTTATTCTGAAAATTCATGAATTAAACCAAATGCTCCAGTAACTTCAGTTTTCTTTTCCAAATGGAGCATTAAAAATGGCAGGAATGTTTTCGAATTGCGTGAATAAGATATTTCATTTTATAATTTATTTTACATACGCATCCCATTTTATGGCACTCCAGCAAGTTTGTATAATTTTTTCTACATATTGTACAAAAAAAAATACGAAATTAGGGAGAGAAAAAAAATGAGAAGCAGTATTTCTGTTCTTTTAAATAGAATATTTTATAAGGGAAAAAAATCCTTTAAAATAAAACTGACATTTACGTTAGAACTTTTAAAAAGTAATTATCCACAAGATAATACAATTTTCATCAAATTTCTTTATCGATGCAGACGATATACGCCTCTTTTACAGAATTATTTCATATTTAATTTTTTCATAAAAAAAATGTAGATTCGCTTATTTGTGTTTTCGTTTTTTAGAAATAAATATTTTTCGTTCTTATTTTTTTATAAAAAATTCAGTATGTAATATTATTAAAAATTAATAAACCAATAATTAAATTATTGGTTTAATTCTTGAATAAAAAAACTACTATCATTCGCGGAACGTTATAACGACAGCGAATACAAATTTTTATATGTCACTAAATTTAATATAATTTGCTCCGAATATACATGAAAATAAAATTTTACTGTTTCTTGATACAATTCTTTCTTTAAAATAAAGACGAGCAAAAGTATCACTGTGAGCGAACCCGAAATATTGAATATTACAAAAAAGCAATCGAAAGTGATAAAAAAGAATAAACCCAATAGAGCCCACAATCGTAAAAAGTAAAGGAGAAAACGTGAAGTCAGACAAGGAGGATAAGTTTGAGACAACCAGTCCGACCTCCTCAGCGCTCCACACCGTTTCACTCAGCTAAAGCCAAAGAAGGTACAACTTCCAGGCTTCGATCGCATTCACTTCGATGGTGCTCTCCCGATTCTACCTCTACATTGAGTCTGCTGAAGTGCAGTAGTTGCTGCTCAGCGCACCTCTCATTGGTTACGTTGAGTGATCCTTGTTTCGTGGTTCGTGCACGATGTGGCGGTAGTGTCTGTGGTATCGGTGCGATTTATAAGTTGGAAAATTGTATTTTTTAATATATAAGAACTGCTAGTGCTTATTTGCTATGCTATTTAAATACTTTCGTTGACAAGAAGTTTTTTGTTGATTTTTATAAATTCACCATTACATTCATAATCAATAGCAAAAGTGTTACTGTTCGCATCACGATTCTGAAGTAAGTAATAGTTATTAATAACTTTATTATAAATTATTCAAGGATTCTGGAAAGTTATAACGCTTATGTATAAATTAAGGAAATAGCTGAGCATACGTGTATGCTTCAGTACTTGGCATTGGTTCGATACCCGCCTTAAGACGGTAAAATGGCGGCTGTATGGCTGTGAAGGTGTAATTTCTGTTTTTCCAGAGCATCGCTTTGTTCCTCAGTATGCCGATTGTTGCTTTGTGGTGTTGTTGATGCATTGTGTAATCATATGTATGGTGGAGTTTTATGCAAATAAACATTTATTTGTGCATTATTTTGAAAAATATTTTCTATTTTAGAATTGCGGGATTTTAATAAAGAAATCGTAATGAGTGGCTCATTTCCTGATTCACCTGAGGTAAATATCTGAACTTTTTTGTAAATTTAGAATATGTCTTAAGCAAAAACCACGTGTTTAGTTATGACATCTGTCATTCATTGATCTTTAAATAGCACTACAGTAATTATTTCAATGGGCAATTGTTTGCAAAATACATTTTACTTTGTACTTATATGAACTGAATGTAGAAGTATGATTTAGTTTTAATGTAAATGAAAACCTTGTTGAAAAATTTAATGGAAACAAAATTTTAAAAACTGGAGGTTATTTATAGCGTTTTTTGAAGAATTATTTTCTTCATAAGCTTTTATTGTTGATTGTTTTATGTGCATATTGATGGACGAATATTGATTATCACATTGATTTTAGCGTGATCCGATATTATTATTATTCAGTCCTTTCCAAATCATAAGCGATTATTTTTTTATTTAGATGTACTATTGCTGAGTTAGTTTTATGAACTGAATGAAAAGTAAACTTAAAAAATTAATTATTTGTGCCAGAGTTAACACGTTTTATTATTTATAAAACCTTTGTGTGAAAAATCGTCATAAAAGTTTGTTTTAAATAAAAAAAGTTTCTTTTTAATCGAATATTTTATTAACTGTTTACAATGCAATGCACTTATAGTTTTATATTTAGTTTCACCTGTAGGAATTAAAGAGTCTAGGTAGAAATATTTATTCACCAAATATATTTAATTAATAATTAAAATGTATAATCACACATTAGATTGCATTAAATTAATATAAATTTCTGTATATTTCTAAATTTTTTCATGCTAACCACACTTAAATGTTATATTTTGAGAAAATAATATTATTTAGAAATATTGTAAACTTTCTTTGAAGTTGATTAAATAAAGCAGGCTTGTAACTTGTATTGGAATATATAACCATGAAATATTTAATTTATGTGCATTAATATAATTTTGTTATTGTCACATTCAGTACTAAATATGAACTACATAATAAAAAAAACTTGTCACTCTTAACTGGACAAACATGTGAGAAAAAATTATTAAGGGTTTGTAAAATATTGCAAAATTACCAGTAAATCAGTTCCGTATTTCACCAAGTTTTTTTTAGTTTGTCAAAAATCTTTTTATGCACCATCAATAATTCACACATTTTATTATATTAATATATTAAATTTTTGTGTTGAATATAATTATGTATATTTATTTTTATACTTAGGACCTATTTGTAAAACTTATTTTTGCATCAAATTTAAACCCAATTTAAAATTGAAACAAATTATAAAGTTTTTTTTTAATTTTATTAACTGCATTTCATTGCATTCCTTTGTTGCTTTTTTTAAATGTTGTAAAGAATAATATATGTATATATATATATATTATTCTCTCTTATAATTGTTTATAAATCTAATTTATTGCTTAACAGTATGTTAGAATATATGAAGGTACAAATCGAAGTAGATGTTTGTAAACATGTATATAGGTTTGTGTTATGACACAGGCTCTGAAGAGCCTTTTGGGGATTCGTAGATTTGGAATTCCAAAAGGTTCTTTGAAGTTTATCAGGGAAAAATAAACTGATTTTTATTTTTAGAAAGATTTTATTAAATCTTACATATTCTTTACTTATAGCATCATAATTTATTATGGTATCATTAATCAAGCATCCTAAGTTCTATGAACTTATTTGAAATAAACAGCAATCTTTAATGTAGCCTGCCTGTCAGAAATGAAATTATATATTAAGCATATTTTTATAAATTATTATGGGAAGTATTTCCTATTATTCATATGCAATTAAACTTGAATAATTCAAAGCTGAAAGGGCCAGAAGAACATTAGAATTTTCCAGACATTTAAATTGCATATGTTCTTAATAGAAAAAGATGATTTTTTAAAAAAGTTACTCCACAATCAAATGTTTGACAAACTTTTTTATAAAATCCATGTATTTTTCAGTTAAATATTTTTAGTGTGTAACTTAAGATGAAAAGGTCAGTGTGTTATATGAAACAAAAAAGACCAAACAGCAACTTCAATCAAGGTAATTTAAAAAGGCCTTAATCATCCAAGCTGTACTTGACCCAACTTCGTGGGAAAGCAACGTTCCAGCATCCTATGTTTAAAATAATAATGCACATGAGCTGGAAAGTTTTAAAGTTTATTCTTGCTGTAATTTCTAAGAGAAGTTGCACAGTATAAAATTATTCAAAATAAAATTCAAACAAAGTACAATTTTATCCTAATTTTTTTAATATAGAATTCTAAAAAAATTCAAATTCGAAATATTGATGTACAGAAATTTGACTGTATTGGTTTAATGTACTAAAAAAATATTAATAGTGTATTATATTATACAGTATATTTGTGTCATTGTTTTGTTTTCTTCATTATGCATGTGTGTGTCTATACAGTCGGACCTCTATTTAACGAAGTCGCTAAATCCCGAAAAAGAGTTCATGAAATGGAAAATTCGTTATACAGAGGTTCATTTTTCAATATATTTTATAAACCACAAAAAACAAATTTTAAACTCATAAACACTTTTTATTTAAAAAAAAAAGTAATTATTCACACCTTTTAGTAAATTAATATCTATTTATTTTATATTTTATCCATAAAAAAAAAAAAAAAGCTGCAAGGAAAACAAGAAAAAAGAATGTTGAGGAATACACTGTATTTTCAACATTAAGACGATAATTTTATTGTAAAATTAATGAATGGACATTTTCGAGTTACTAGAATCGAAGTTACCAGTGTGACTGATCAACACAACAAATGAATGGAGACTAGTTCAAGAACACAGGGACACGAAAAACAACTCCACTGAGGGTGAAAGGGGATATCTAAGATGTTTCTAGTGAAGTGGGCAATGGGGATTAAAAGTTGCACTTCTTGAATAAAATATGTATAATTCTATTGCTCTTGGTGAGTTAGGCACCTAATAAAACCAGAGAATAACTTGAATTTTCCAGAAAGGAAGGGAAAAAAATGAATCCCAAGAGAAAAGTTTGTAAAAATAGAAAATTCACTTTGCTATTGGGAGGTTATTTTATGAAGAAAATCGTGAAATGTTCTTGGTTCCAGGAAAAAGTTCACTATATAGAGGTTCGACTGTACATATATCTACACACTAATTTACTATGATTATTTAAGGAAATGGTAAACAACAAAAAATAGCCTCATTAATACATAAGTTAATTTGTAGGGTTTGTGTCTTAAGATTGCAAGTTTAAATAAATGTTTCTAGGCATTAACCATTCTTTTTATTTGCTGAAATATATCTGTAAAAAAAATAGGGAAGCTATGAAAGAATTACTCTTGACACAATGTTTCTAATATTTTTTCCTCAGTTTACTATTTGTACATGAATGAAAAAGTTATCTTTTTATCTTGCTTATCCCAGGACCTAAGAAAATATTGAAATGTACGCCGTTTAAATATAAAAACTCTCAAACTCTTGACTTTTAAAAATTTTCTTTCTGTTTTGTGTTAAAAGTTTACATCACTATTTAAAACATTTTGGCCTAAAAATATACAGATTGATGCACAATAGTTGTTTATTGGCCTGTATTTTGGCTGTATGCCCTGTTGGTGTGGTAGTTAAGCGAGGGAGGTGCCAGCTCAGGTGTCGTCCTCGTCACTTGACCGACATTCAAAATTACGAGGTCGGTCACCAATAAACCTTGATTAGTTTTATAATGCAACATTAATATAACTCTCCCACCTTTACATTAAATACTAGAATTTTTTAAATCTGTTTTATTAATTATTATTATTTAATTTTTTTGTGCCAACAGTAAGGCATAATCATTTCTGTGTTGCCAGCGGTATTATTTCCATTTTGATCTCAAAGGAAAATCGAAAGTTTTTTCATTCTGGTTTTTTCTTTTATAATAGAAAAATGTTTATATGAATAGTATTTGTTTCTTGATAATAAATAGGATTCTTTGTTTATTCTAATGTTAGCTACTAGAATGATAAGTTATTCTTATAATTAAAAAGCAATATGCTATTTGTTTAAAATGAAGTATAAAGTATATGCCAAATTTAGTGAATTTATTTTGATAATCCTTACTATTTATTGATATTGAAAGCCATACTATTTTTTTTCAAAAAATAAACATACAACTTATTCCATACAATTGTTTGGTGACCTTTTTTTAAAGTTTCCAAGATTACTAACACTTTATTACTACACTTAATACTTTATTTTTTTCACAATTAGATGCCTAAATTTACTACAAATATTTGAATCTACCTTTTTGTGTAGAATTTTTCTACTAGTACTTTTTCAAATATTGTTTTTTTTAAAAAAAATTTAAGAAAAAAAGTACCAAGATAAAATTATTTATCTAAAATCCTTATTTTCAATAATATTCATGTATTTCTTGCTTATTCCTAAAATTGTATGTACCCCAATTTAAGGAAAACTACTCTCAGTTTTAGAAAAAAGTAGAACCTCACCTTATTGGTAACAAGTTCACAGAACAAAAGATAAGAGGAATTGAAGTTGTTTTATGGAATCAATGCATGTTATATTTAATGTGATTATAAAAAAGACTTCATGGTTCATTTTAGTGAAATTATTGATGCAAAATTAAAAGTTAAAGATACAAGATAAGAAACTCAGTGAGGACTTCTATAATCAACAATTGAAATTCTATATTAAAAAGAAAGAGGTCAAAGTAGCAATTATTGTGTATTTGACAATATAATATTAGAAGGCAAGTAAATATTCAGATTAGCTATAATTCTAGATGGGGGGGGGGGGCCTTTTGTAGTACCAAATATTTCTTTAATATTGTAAAAGTATATTTTTCCTGCTATGGAATTTGAATGTTTGTTGCTTTTTCTTCCCCTCTCCATTACTTAGCAAGTTTATTCAGTTTTGAAAATGTTTTTAGTACACTTTTTATTTGATTATGACCAAAAATGAAGACTACTGAGTGGTTAATGCATCACGCTTCTACACCACAGGTCCAAGGTTCAAACCCCGGACTGGGTAAGGTTGACTCAGCCTTTCATCCCTTCAGTGGATCAATAAATGAGTACCAAGCTTGCTTGGGAACTTAACATGGGGGTTTTGCCTCAGACTGACCACCTGATCAGAACATCTGCTCATGCACCTCGGGCCCAAAGTCACATATACTGAGTTGGGCACAGTAGGCCTTGGCCCTCATGGACTGTTGTGCCACTAAGTTAAGCAATGATCAAGCATAGAACAAAAAGCATCAGGCTTAGTTAAAATCTTTTTTATCAGATCAAAGTAGAGGAATTATTTTGCTTATTGAGTAAATTTAATCATTTTCTAATAATTTCAAGATTCTTGCTTCCCCACTGTCATTTAATTCTTGCATGTTATTGCAACTAGTGCCAAAGTTTTTATAATTTACTAAAACTAATCATATGATTTGCTATTTTCAAATTCTGAAACTGTAGTCCAAGAATTAATCACAGGATTATCTCCAAAGCATTTAATAATCCAAGGAAATATTGCACTGTTATGAACTATATATGATAACTTACATTATTTTTTTTTTAAAAAAAAGATATCTTCTTATTTTTGAAGTACTAGATTTAATTTTTGTTAAGGTTGAAGAAGGTAGTCCATATGGTGGAGTTGAATGTGAAGACTCTTCTCCTGAGCCTTCTCAGCTGGCAGCTGTTGAGTATGGTCAACCTAATGAAGAAAATCTTTTTCCTATCGTCAATGTGGCCGTGGAATTATATGAAGACCCTGATGAAGATACTAATACAAATTCAGAAATCAGCAGCGAAGGGCCAAAGGAATCTGATGAAAAACAGGAACAAGTTGAAAGAATCGAATCTACTCCAGATGTTATTAATTTTCAAATCAATTCAGAAGGTGCTATGCTTCTATTTTTATATATTTTAAAAAGTTTCAAGTCTCATAGTTATAGTAACCCTTAGTTTTGAAAATTGAAGTTGGAATAACTGTCATATATATATAATGTTATATAGCATTTTATTTTCAATTTAAAAAAGAATCGTGTGTATTGGTGGTCTATACTGACTAAACAAGCAAATTTTAATGTTATGCATTTGCTTCTAGTCCAGCTTGACACCTTTATAAAAATACGTCAGGCAAGTATTCTAGTCCTTCTGTCAACTTACAGTTAAAAACCAAAGAATAACAATTTTATTTTGATGGAAATCCAAATCAAATGTAGTCATTAAAAGTAAGTCTCTTGCTGTTTTGTTGAACATTGCCAAATTTACTTTTAATGCAAGGATTTTTTTAAAAAATTTTAATAAATATAGAGAAAAATTAAACTGGTCTGGCCTTACTACCATTTAATTGAACATGTTGGTTTGGAACTGACACAGAAATTTAAAAAAAAAAAATCTGACCCATGTAAGACTATATTACGGCCACATGGGGATATTTAAATATTATGACTAATATGTTTTGTAATATATAATGTAACACTGGGACTTATGAAAGAAATAAAATGTTCTTATGAAAAAAAGATGAGTTTACAACAATTTATTGTTGATACCAAATCTTTAACTGTTATGTTTGATTCAGGAGATGGAAAAGATGTTCCCGATTCCAATGATCAAAATGTTAGTGAAGATTCTGATACATTCAATTCCAATCTTGTAAAATTTGAACAATATGATCCTGATTACAAGGTAAAAATTTCATAAACTCATTAAAAATTTGTAAACTTTTTTCAAAAGTTATTGTGTGATGTAGTAAAGTTGCTTTCTTACTGGAATTTACTGAATTAATCTTTTTATAACTTTTTTATTTCCAATTATTAGGAGCTTCAAAAAACTTGTATTGAAAACTTCATGTATTCCAATAGTAAGTATTTCATTCTTAAAAATAATGTATCTTTTTCTCCTATAAAAAAGTAAAAAAATTTTTATGTTTTAGAAGTATTGAATTTTTTAAACTATAAAATGTTGTATATATCCTTTTAATTTAAAGTTAAGCATTTATAATATGAATTTGTGTTAGTAATTTTTTTCCTCGTAAAAATAAATCTCTTTGTTGTTTATTTTACCAATTACTAAGTTAATATGGCTGTATTTATTTTGTTACAGTTATATTTTCTAAGTGAATGATGAACCATTAGATACACATAATAAATAGCTTTATTTCAACACAGAATCTTGATTATATGGGATTATTGCAAATTAGATTCTGTTTTGGAATAACAAAATGGAATAAAATCCACAAACAGAAAGAACCTCACTAAATAGTAGGTCCTTATTTTTATCTGGTTGGAGCTAAAAACCCATTCTTCATTCAACTTACTGCATATGCTCAGACATATTTCTTCTTGTATCTGTGCATTTTATGAATTTTAAATACACTCTGTCACAAAAAAGAATACATATGCACCCAGAAAAAATTGAGCTACTTTCAAGAAACTTGGCAGGAATGTAGTCCGATAAGAAATATGCAAATTATTAAAATTTCGATGTCAACAAGACAAGGGTGAGTGTACCTGGCATATATGAGATCCGCAGCTTGAAGAGTTTAGAAGCATGATTGCTCGTGTCACAAAGTTTTTCAAACAAATCTGTCGACTGGGAGGGATGATATTGTGACTGGAGATGCCTCGGAGATGTAACCGGCGACAGTACGAACAATTGTCGGACTTTGAGGGGGGAGTGTAATAGACCTCAGAGAAGCAGTTTGGTCAAACAGGCATATCAGGGCTTCAACTTTAGTTAAAGAGATATGGTAGTTGCTTGGTTTTGGCAACAATGGATTGCAGAAGGAATAGTTAAGGGTTAGAGCATCCCAGGAACACAAATACACACGATGATCACGCAATCATAAGAGCATCCACGTCCTCTCCAACAATGTGACTCCATTTACCACCTTCCAGACATCCAGTGGTATCAAGTGAAACCATTTGGAGACAACTGGTCGACGTACATAGGTAAGAGGAGCCGACCATTAAAACCACTAACACTGACCCCACATCACAGGCAGTATCAATTAGGTTTTTTCCGACCTTTGGCAAGCTGGAGAGTGACTGATTGGAGGTGTGTGATCTTCATCAATGAATTCTGATTCAGTCTAAATGCTGATGACCCGCGTATACCCGTGTGGAGGCAACCAGGCTACCGGTCCCATCTAGAATTTGTTGTTGAAAGGCATACCATGATTACACAAGGTTTGACAATTCGTTGGAACACTTGATCATCTCTAGTCGTCCTTCAAAGCGTTTTGACAGCACACTGTTATGTGAACAAGATTTTATCATCAGTTGTACTGCCATGCTATCGTGTAGCCCAGGTGCCATTTATTGGTAAGGCAAGGCTTGTCCACATACTTTGCGACTCTCCCAGCAATATCTTCAAGGATATAACGTACTTCCATGGTCTATCAGGTCACCAGACCTATTATTAATAGAGCCCATTTGGAGCGTGCTTAGAAAGCAACTGCAGCCATCCTGAAATACTCGTGAATGAACTGCCCAATTTCTAAGATTATGGCATGATCTTCCGCAGGAGGTCATAGATGACCTCATTGAGTCAATGCCACACCATGTTTCGGCTTGTTTAGCTGCCAGAGTTGGATTTACTACCAACTGATTTGTAACTTTTTCAAACTATATCTTCTTAATAAAACAACTTGTTCTTCTGGACTCGTAATCATTTGTTTATCTCCTCATACACTACAAACATGTCAAGTTTCGTGATAGTAGCTCATTTCCTTTTAGGTGCATTTATTTTTTTGTGACTAAGTGTATTTTAGCTGGAGATACTGCAATTCATTCCTTTTACTTTTAGCATCTAGTTTTGATGAAGGTTCAAACTCCAATTTTGATGATTCATTTAGAGAAGAACCTAAAGGTTCTCCCTTATCCAGGTTTCCAAAAAGTAGGTTTTCATTTATTTATTTCTATTGAAATTTTTTTTTTTATGGCAAACTTTTACTAATTAAAGCTTTATTAATAGAAAACGAATCTTTTTAAATTTATTTATTTATTTGTAGCATTATGTATATTTGCTTTTTTTTTTCCTTTTAGTTGTAAAGGCTTTTGAAATGGTAGAGTATGAAACTCTGCAGGTGCTTTATCAATTGCTGTATCAAAGAAGTGCTTGGGTAAGTATTAAAATTAGAGAGGGGAGGGGAATAGAATAATTAATATTTTTGGTTAAAATGTATTTACCTTTTCATGTTTTGTTTTAAAATAGAAAGGAAAGATTATTTGTTGTACAATTTCATGTTTTCTGTACAATTGATAAAATATTTTAAGTAATTTCCTCACAGAAAAATAAGTAATAAACTAAAAAATGGCCTGTGAGAGACTCACTAAAGAAACCTTTTGATCCCAGCAATATGCATGGTTTTGCGCCTTTTATCCCAAAAGAGATATGCGTGACTCAATACATGTAAATAAATTTTATACTTATCTTAAAATGTGTGATTTTCTCATTGTGTTATCTTATGTTACAAAACCACATCCATCATGTGCTAGAACATATTAGGCTTGTCTGCAGGATATTAAAAGTATTTGGGGAATGTTTTGGTTAAAATCAGTCAAAATTGGGCAGTCTTTTTTTTATTCAATTTAGATTTTTTGATTTTCATAAAAGTAGCATTATTGGATGGAAAATATATATGTATGGTTGTGCCAAAATTATAAATAGAACATTTTTAATAATTTTTGCCATTTTTATTACTGATAAAAGCTCAAAGTAAGTTAAAATTATTAACATAATGGATACCTTTTTTTTACATTCATGTCCAATAATATAGTATCAGTCTTCAGTATAGGAAAATAAGTTGTTTAGTGTTAGTTTGTTTGCAGAACTATTGAATTGAGACTGTTTAAGCATTTGGGATTTTTGCATGCAGTTTTGTGAATATTGCATTAAAACAAGCAAATTAGCCTGTTTGTAGTTAGAATGAGTTCTTGTAATCATTTAGATGATTCTTTGAGATGGAGAGTGTTGGCAGGCTTGAAGTAGGCCAGTCTCAAGCAGAGGTGGCTTGGTGGTTGCAAGTTGCCGCGGAAGGGGTTTCCTGGTTGTGGAATCAATTCTGAACAAGTGGTATTGTCACCAGGATGGTCGATGAAGGCCCCCACAGAATGACACTTGCACAGGATTGCTACTTAGCATCAAGTGCTCAACGTAGACAATGTATAGATATTGGCTACTCAGCTTGCTCTTGATCTTGCTGCAGTGTCTGAAAGAAGAATTTCTAGGAAAATAGTCTACATACATCTTAGAATGAACTGTATGTCCGGCATCCAGTTGTGTGTGTCCCTTTGACTGCATCCAACAGGAAAGATTAGTTATTGTGGAGCCTAGAACATCACATTTGTGGACTCTAAAAGAATAGTGGTATGTTCTTTTCAGTAATCAATCGAGATTCACCAGACAGAGTGATTCTCATCGAGTCTTCATCTGAAGAGAAAGGGGGGCTCTCTTTAATCCTTCCTACATAACAGAAATTGACAGATTTGGTGGCAATGGAATCATTGTCTAGAGCAGCTGTATTCCACTGCTTGTCTTTGATGCGAGTACTATCAATGCACAATGTTATAAGTATGAGGTTCTTAAAGCCTGTGTGAGATAGTTCAGGAAGGCTATGGACCCAGACTACATTTTTATAAATAATACTCAGCCACACTGAGCTTACATTGTTGATGAATTTCTTGAAGAAGAGGATATTCGTGCTGTTTGGATAGGCCTTTGAGGTCTCCGGATCTCAATCCTATTGGAACATGTTTGGAACATTTTTCAGTATAGTCCTTGTGACATTTGGAAAATTAATGGTAACTTGAGAGTTAAGAAATTAAATAATTGATATATGTTACAGCTGTTAAAATACAGTATTTAAACTTAAATAGAAGTTGTTCATGCAATGAATTTTTTCAATACCGCAGAATATGATATTTGTGAGGGAGGAGGTTAACATAACCAATCTTCTTGGTGTTTCAGACAGACTCCTTCCACACCACTATCTTGGGGTGGGGCAATTTGTTCCTGACATCTCAAATTACACTCAGGGCTCTGGCTTGCAGGTGTGGAATTCAGCTGTTGGGTTTTTCTTAGCCATCGGCTTCAGTGTGATATCAGATGAAAAGACCCTGCAATATTTTAGGGGTGCACTTGTGGATGTGAACTGTGTTATGTTATCTATATATAGAATCGATCTTGCTGCTGCGATGACGGGAAAATGTTACGCCCCCTCCCAGAATCCCCCAGGTGTTAAAAGTAGTACTTTTGGAACATTGGGCTTTGTTGCCATAAACATTTATTGACACCCTCAAAAACACTATGGCAGTTCATTCTGAGGCTTGTATAGCAGTGCACGGTGGTCACACTATATATTTGACAGAATTTTCCTTAAGTAAATGTTTTATCTCTGATTCATGATTTCACACTTTTTGATATGCCCTATATCTTTGTTCGCGGTTGAAATATTTGCTATATTGTTATGCTGCTATATTCTATCTTGCTTTGTAGTATGTCTTTGTGCCTAATTTCATGGTAACACAGTGAGTAGTTCATCAGAGTTATCACAGATTTTATATTTGTGACCTTTTAATTTTGGACATGTGTGTACATACAGTGGTGGCCGAAATTGTGGACACTTTTTTAAACTGTTAAGTTTTTTAAGTTTGTATGCTTATAGAAAATTTTATGTTGCACAAAATGCTAAGTATTTTATATCATTTTAAAGGGCTTTTAATACTGAATTCAATACAAGAAATAAAATTCAAATATTTGCAACACATAAAAAGTTATACTGTAATAACTGTCAATATACATTAGATACTGATGATAGCAGTAAGTTATCAAAGCTTAGTGAGGTTGTTTTTAATCTTTATTACAACTTTACATCGATGTTTCATTGAACTGACGATAAACTTAAGCTCTTCTTAAGTTATTACAAGATGCTAAGAAACAATTATATCCGTAATTAGTTCCTTTTTATTTCATGGGTACCTCATTTGGACAAGAGTTTTCAAATGGTGCCACAAGTTTTCGGTAGGATCGAGGTCAGGACTGTTTCCTGGCTAAGACAACAACTCAACGATCTTAGAATGGTACCAGTCTTTAAATTACTTTACTGTGTGGCAAGGAGCAGAATCTTGCTGAAAAATAAATAAAGCATTTTTGGTAAATAGATCCCTGTTGGAAGGCAGAAGTTTGAGTTCTAAAATGGTGTCAATGTATTTTATTACATTCAGTATCCCATCGATGATATGAAGGTGACCGATTCTGTCTGCTGATATTCATGACGTAAGTGATAAAAGTATGTGGGTACTTCACAGTTGCCTGGATGCAGTCAGGATGTAGCATTTCTGTGATTTTACGTCTTACATATTTTAGGCTATCTCTACTGAATAACGATATTTTAGTTTTGTCCTTCTATATAACTTGTGTCTAATAATCATTTGTCCAATTAATGCGTTCCATTGCCCCTTTTAGTGCTGCTGTAAGTTGAGATACGGCTTTTTTTGTGGAATTCTACCTTTTAGTCTTACATCTGCTATTCTTCTCCTGATTGTTTTTGAACTGACAGGAACACCAGCATCACTCAGATCGCTTCTGATGGATGGATGTCCATCAAATTCTTTTGTCTCTGAAACATAGTATTTTTGTTCTTCTGTCATTAACAGATGTGGTGCACCTTTTTTGGCTATTTCCTGCTTTTTTTATTATTAAATTTTTTTCCTGACATCTTAAACAAAACTCTGTCTCCAGATGTAGTGACTAAACTACCCACCTGTTATGTAATTTTAACAAAGAAAATACAACTTTCTCGTCACACTTGTGTCCAGTATACTCTTTTATTTGATGTCATTGCTTTTTGACTAAATATCATTGTTATCCTGGCCAGAAAACAGTCCTGATCTCAATCCTATCGAAAACTTGCGGCACCCTTTGAAACCGAATAAGGTACCCATGAAATAAAAAGGAACTAATTGAGGATATAATTGTTTCCTATCATTATGTATTAATGAAGGAAGAGCTTAAAACTATTTTCAGCTCAATGAAACATCCATGTGAAGCTATAATAAAGATTAAAGGCAATCTCAATAAGTACTGATAACTTGCTGCTATCATCAGTATCTAATGTATATTGACAGTTATTACAGCATAATTATGCATTGCAAATATTTGAATTTTGTTTTTTGTATTACATACCTTTTAAAATGATATAAAATACTTATCATTTTGTTTAACGTAACATTTTCTATAAGCATACAAACTTAAAATACTTAACAGTTTAAAAAAGTGACCACAATTTTGGCCACCACTGTACAGTTGATTTTTCATCATAAAATAAACTTAACATTTCAGCTTAAAAGTTTCTGATTTGTATAATAACATTTTTTCTTGATACTTATATTTGCACCAATAAGAATTATTTTATATTTTTAAAATTATCTAATTCTAATAATTAAAAAATTCTCGGCATTTACCTGATATAGTGACATTGAAACCAAGCATGGCAACACACAGAAAATGGACTGAATTCTGTTCTGCCTTTGTCTTTGTAGTAAATGTATCTTATCGGATATTGTTACAAATGTTCATCTTGACAGTAATTCGGTAAAGCAGTCACCACCCATGGTCTCTATAATTAATAAACATCAAATTATGTATATACAATGGAACCTCACTTATTGAATATAATTTGTTCCTGAATCTTATTGTCTATGCAAAACACTAATTGAGCAAAACTATTTTTTCTATATGTATAATGAAAAATACAAAAATGTGTTCCATTCTGAAAAAATACTCTAAAACAGGAGAGTAGATTAAAATATTCTGTGTAACTGGTTATCATATGTAACAGCATTTTTCTTACTGCATCAGTGAGATTGTGTCTTTCCGGTTGCCTCCTCAACTTATTGCTGTGAAACCCAATGCACATCAATAAACTCTTTGATTGTAAATAGTCCCTCCCCCTTTGAAATCACCATAGCTTTTTATGAACACATCCCCAGATTGCCCAACTGGTTGTCATGTGATCCATGTAAATTTTGCTCATTCTTTGTTTTCCTTCTTTTCCCATTTTAGTTTTAGACCGTTTTGTTGACCCCCTATCTATCTGCATCACATTTTGATTCTTTGGTTCCAAGTGCCCCCTTTCCAGCATAGACTATACTTGCTCTGAATTGTTTTCTTAAACACTTCTCAGAAAGAAAAGAAGCCTCACCATTGCACAATTGTTTTTATTAATTTTGGGAAATATTACTCGTTAAGCAAGTCATTTTTTATACTTGTTATGCAAGGTTCTATTGTATTTTTTATATTATATTAAATACATTTACAAAAGCTTTGAATTTCAACATTAAATTTTTTAAATATTTGGATATTTTGTATTTTAAATCTTTAAGCTGATCATTTCCTCAATTTTGCAGCCTCAAAGGGAAATATATCAATTTATAAATTTTTAGTTATTATTCCAATTGTTTCAAAGTGTTTGAAAAAGAAAAGTATACGAAAAAATTGTTTTTACTATAGTAACATTAATTCAACAAATCCCTTAAGCTGTATTAGAAATAAAATATAAAAAAAATTAAAGCAAATTAATTAAAATGATAGATTGTTTCAGAATAAAAGCCTAAATGTTTTGCAGAATGATTGATTTCTTAAAGTAATCCAGTATTTGAGCAGTTTATTTCCCCCCAAATATCTTACGATAGGATTCAATTTAGGCTCTAATATAAGCCATTAAGACCATTTTCTTCGTAAATTTTTAATGAATTCCATTTTCAGAAAATTCTTAGAAGTTAAATAGCTGTTAATTAGTTTCTTATTGGCAATAAATTAAGATATTTGATTACTATTAAGAATTATATCATTTTTATCCAGTTAAGCTGAGAATTGTCAAGAGCGAGTGTTATATGATTGTACATTCTGTGTGGTTCACTTGATAATGAAAGTTCAGCTTCTCTATATTAGTAGTTTTTAAACTATTTTATTATCCCCCCCCCCCCTCAAAAAAAAGATGCAAGACTCAGAGTAGCACTTCTTTTTGTTTTAATTCTCTGCCTTTTTGAGAGTATAGCTCTTAGTTTGAAAACACTGTTTTACATTAAGATATAATATAAAATTCCATAAAAGGGCTGAACCATCTCCATTTTTTATATCAGGACAAAATTTCTGCTCAAAAGATTTTTCAGTGAATATTTTTTGAAATCTCTCTATTTAGTAATGACTTCAGCTGTATAGAAAACCTTACTTTTATTCCCCCATCCTCCTGAGTAATTTTACATTAAAATAGCAGAGACATTTTGCTTTGGTATTTTGGTAAATCGTAATCTTTCTATTAGATTTTGGAAGTATATATATTTTTTTTTCTAAGAGGGGATCATGGTGATTCTTTTTTATTTATATATATAATATATTCCTTATTAATCAATAGAAACCTTTCTACACTATTCAATCGGGGGAAATATTTTTTATGTGTGTTATTTTATTTTTTTAAAGTTCATTCACTAGTTTGGAAATTCAAAAGATCAATTAATGAAGAAAAATTTGTTTCTTTGGTAAATGTAAACATATATATATATATATATAAAAATTTCTCTGAAATTATATAGAAACAAATACAGCCTTTAGCTACTGTATTTATATTGTTTCAAATGATTAGGTGATCTTTAATTTATATTTTTATTACATATTTAGGATACTCAGGAGATTCTTACTCACGGAATATTAGAGTTTTCTGGTTTTCCCTTTAGCCAAAATAGTGAAGAGTATTTCAACAGAGAAGTGATGCTTCGCACGTAAGTTGCTTTGAAATATTAAATCAATTAACTGAAGTTGCTGACAAAAATTTTTTGTAAATGTAAATTATTTTTTATTAAACATTTATTAATTTTTATGTTTCTAACTTGTTTAGTCAACCAATTGACATGTTAATGAAAATTGGTGCAATATTAGGCTTGGATCAGGTTCAAAAGATGTTTGTAAATCCGGAAAGAGGAAGAAATGATTTAATTGCTAGCATTATGCATTTCTTATCAAAGCCTAGCAAAAGAAGTCGTTCAATGAAGTCGCATGGTAAGTTTAAAAGTTACTTTTCATATTTACTACATATCCCTTCTGTTATAAACTTTATGCTATTTATGTTCTAATGTTATTATATTGATATTGAAATTTTTAAATTAATATTAAATAGTGATTTAAGAAATTATGCACTTATATGTACTTTGAAATGTAACTTTAAATTTCATAAATGAAGGGCCACAGTAACTGAGTAATCATAATTGTTTGCTCAAGGGCAAATATAAAAATCGAGTATACCTATAGCTTTGTGTCCTAATTTTGCCAAAGATGGCAGATATTGTATGTTAGATGAGAAATTAGCCGCAAAGCTTTGTGATAAAATAAAGTTGAGAAAGTGAAGTATACCAGTTCAGGTAACATCTTATCATTAGATTATGACAAAATATTTAAAAAATCCTTACAAATTATCCTTTTATGACATTAATAAATTAAAATTGATACCAGATCTAAAATTAATATTTGGGAGAACTGCCATAATTGTTAATAACATACACAAATCCAAAGAATTTCATTGAAAAATATATACTAATTGTCTTTTTAATATGATATCTTAGTGAATGAATTAAAATTTCTTGATTTTTAAATGTTTTTAAAAGGAAAGAAAATCAGATTATTAAACAGTAATTTTCATTATCATTTGAAATTGTCTTTATACAAAATGGAAGTTTCCTTGATGTTTTTTTTTTTTTTCTTTTGGTAGCTATGTTTTATCTTTATAAAATATCTGTTACTTTAAACCTACATTCCTTCTTGTAGTAATTTGTTAGATAATATATATATAGTAATAAATTAAAAATTTTTTTGCTCAATTTGAAGAAATGATTGTTTTATAATGATCAAGAGTATGTAATATATTGATTTTGTATTTTAGCTTATCAAAATAATACAATATCTTTTGAATTAAATGTTTCTTATGCACTAAAAAATTATATAAAATTTGTTCTTATTTTTCTCTAATATATATTATATATTTTACTTCAGTTGAAGAAGAAAAATCACTTGCAGCCAGAAGGCCAGTCACAAAGTGTGGGTAAGTTCTCCAAAATTGATATTTTTCCCTTTTAATATGATATTAATACTTTAATTTTCTTCTATTTAAAATTATATGTTGGTAAATGTAAATTAAATTGTGCACAAATCTACACTCAGATTGTATGAGTAACTTTCAGTGTCAAAGGTTTGAATGATGAATTACATAATAGTGTGATATTAAATATATATACAGTCGACTCTCGATAATTCGAACTTTCGATAATACAAACCTCTCTCTAATTCGAAGTATATGCTCAGCCCCTAGAAAAACTCTTGATATTTCGAACTAAAACCATACATTTTGGTACTCTCAATATTTCGAAGTAAAATTTGTGGTTCGCCAGACTACAACACGCAATAATTTGAAGTTATCCTATAAAACTCTAGATAATTCGAACCTTCAATATTATGAAGTTAAATTCACTTCCTGTACTTAATTATCCCACGAGCGGTTTTTTTAGTGAACTTATTTTCAGTCCAAATTGCGCATGTTGATAGAATAACTATTTGTTTTTTATATTTCCAGTATTTGCTAAGCAGAATTTTGATTTATTCCTAAGCCATTGGTTTTTACTTTTTCTGTTGATACCCAAGCTTTAGATGGATGAAAAACTGCTTTCTTTTTTATTCACTGTGCAGTAATGAGGGATGCTTCCTTTTACAAGTGTTGCACAATAATTTTGATTTGCGCGTTGAGTATTTATTACTAATAATGAGTCACATTTAAACAAATGTTTTTTTTTTAAAAATAAAGCACTCAAAACTACATCCAAGATAATTCAGCAGAATTGTCTGATGGCAGAGAATTGAAAGCGAGAAATAAAACCTTTATATACAAATGTACGAGGCAAAGACAGGAGAGACAGGGATTTAACTTTATTCTATTATTTTTTTTAAAAAAAGAGCGGTAATGTGCCTCTAAAAATTGCTCCACATGCCATAGTTGTCAATCCCTGCTATTAAGTATACCCCATAGCTGAGTGTGAACTGTGAATATGCCTCGTGTTCATTTTAGATTCCAATTTTTAAATTAAAAATATTATTTTACTAAAGTTGTGGTGATTTATGTTTTCTACCTGTTAATTTCGATAAACCTTGGGTCACTACTTTACACCTCACCTCAGTGTCGACTTATCACGCAAAAGGAACGACATGTCTTCTTTTAAAAAGTAAAAGTGCTTAACAATTTCTGAAAAGCAAAAGGTTATAGAATCAGTTGAAGAAGGTGAGAGGAAGATCGATGTAGCCAAAGCATTTGAAATCCTACTGAGCTTGCTCTCCACTATTCTGAAGAATAAAGAGAAAATCTTAAGTGCATCTTCGAGTAGAGTGAGAAAACGCGTTAGTAAAGATAATTTTCCACGTCTTGAACAGTGTTTAGTTTCATGGATGAGACAGTGTCGAGGACAGAATATTCCATTGGGTGGCTCTTTATTGAAGGAAAAGGCTAAAGCATTCACCAAAGAGTTAGGAATCGAGTTTTCGGCTAGCGAGGGATGGCTTACAAATTTTAAGAAAAGGAATAAGATAGTCTTCAAAAAAATGTGCGGGGAAAGCTCAAGTGTCGACATTAATGTTTGTTCTAAGTGGCAGAACTCGCTTTCGGATCTAATAAAGGAGTACGAACCACATAATATTTTCAACACAGATGAAACCGGACTCTTTTTCAAGTGTTTGCCAGAAAAACATTTACATTCAAAAATGAAAAATGCCATGGAGGAAAACATAGCAAGGAGAGGTTAACTATTTTACTGGCTGTAAACATGGACGGCTCAGAAAAGATTATTCCTCTCGCCATAGGAAAATCTGCAAAACCTCGGTGTTTCAAAGGCATAAACTCGTTCCCTACAAGTACCGCTCAAACAAGAAGGCATGGATGACCACCGAACTCTTTAATGAATGGTTGGGGTCTCACTGAATTCGGATATGAAAAGAGAGAAACGACATATTCTCTTATTTTTAGACAACTGTACTATGCACAATAACGCACCACCTTTATCAAATGTGAAACTTCAATTTATCCCTCCAAACTCAAGCTCAAAACTTCAGCCACTCGACCAGGGCATCATACATAATTTTAAAACTTTTTATCGGCGTGAAGTCTTTAAAAGCGTTTTGGATAACCTCGAAAATCAGCAGAATGTAACTGTTTCTATTTTAACAGCTTTGACCATGATTGACAAGGCTTGGAGAGCTGTTACTCCTTTGACAATTCACAGCTGTTTTAAAAAGTCATGCTTCCCCTCTCTGAATCTGGTTGATGTGGACGATACACTCACTGAATTTAATGCTGAACCATCCCTTTGGGAAGCTCTTCCAGAACAAGGTTTGACGACTACGTGTTGGTTGACACGGACATTGCTGTATGGGGAGCTCTATCTAACGCTGAAATTGTGTACCACAATTGTGTGTAAAATTGACCATAATAATACAGAAAGTGATGAAGACGAATCGGAGGAGTTGACTCCGGTAACTCTGTCAGAAGCTAAAGAGTCACTAAACAAACTATGCAACTTTTTCCTTCAAAATCATGTTGATGCAGACATTTTACAGGCTTCATTTGTTCTAGAAAAATATATTGACAAAGTTAGATTGAATGCCTTAAAACAAAAAAAAGATAACAGATTTTTTTGACAAAAAGGATTAATTATATATAGTATGTATATTCTTTTAATAGTTGTTTTCAAGACATAAATGTATTATTTTAATATAGGACTTTTAACTTCTGTTTTATTTTTATACTGTATAAAATGTGCTTTTAAAAAAATTATGTACAATTGTTACTTTATTACATAGTTTTAAATTTAAATGTGTTAGGAAAAAACTTCTCTTTGTGTATTTTGAGAGTTTTTTCCTACCCTCTTGATAATTTGAAGTTTTTCATTTGTCCCTCCAACTTCGAATTATCGAGAGTCGGCTGTATATTTATTGCTAATTAAACCATTTTACGTAAATGAAATTAATTTTTAGTAATCATTTGGAATTTAGTATGTATTTTTGTAATTTTTTTTTATTATCTTAAAATTGACATTTTGCTTATGAGGTATAATATTTTTCCTTAAGATAAGCATTGATATTGAAGCCCAGTGGCTGAGTGGTAGTGCATTGTGCTTCCACACCACAGGTCCGAGGATCAAACCTCGGACTGGCAGGTTGACTCAGCCTTTCATCTCTTCAGTGGACCGATAAATGAGTGCCAAACTTGCTTGGGAATTTAAAGCACTGAGGGTTTCGCGTCAGACTGACCACCTGATCAGAACATCTGCTCATGCACCTCGGGCCCAAGGTCATGTATACTGATATGGGCACATTAAGCCTTGGCCCTCATGGGCTGTTGCGTCACTAAGTTAAGCATTGATATACTTACTGATAGTGGCGCTAAACATATGAAGAACAAAGTAGATACAACCACGTGTCAAAGCTGACTTGAATCATGCTCATTGCGCCTTATACTTACAATTGCATTAATACATAACTTAAAGTTAATGTAATTTTTGTTTGATTTTATTATGTTTTGTCAAATTGAAAAAATAAAATAAAAAGGACTATGGTTATTATATGTAAATAAGTTACTTATCTGCTATGAACAAATAACTTAAAATTAGTAGCTGTTTATTTTTACATTCCAGATAATATTAAGTTTATTACTTCATTATACTATGTACATCTTGCATCATTACATTTTTAACCATCTGCAATCTAGTATTTAATTAAAAAGTTACACTATTATTGTTGTAAATAATGCAGTTTATATGATTTCTGTTCAATTACAATATTTTTCAGAACCATTCTTAAAAAAAAGTTTTTTTTTTTTAAAGAAATCTGAGGGAAGAAATTAATTATTTTTGATGAGTAAACTTACAAATACATTAATCTTGTCTCCTATTTTATTAGTGCAATGTGGATAGATTTATAACTTTTTCTTTTTTTAACACATTAAAATGAAAGACATTTCCAATTAGTTTAATGATAAAGCTTCCTCTGTTTATTTCATACTAAAATATTCTAATATTAAATGCAATGATTGCAATTTAAACCCATGCATCTTCATATTATTAATGTCTTATTAATACATTTTTCAAGACTTCTATTTTTATTTGCTTATTAGTAATTATATTTGTGGGCACTTGAGTTTGGAAAGGAATTGAAGATGGTATTTATTTTCTTTATTGCAGATGTCGTAGTGGATGTATGTTAAGATTTACCAAAGCTGAACGACAAAGGCTGTTGGAATACGCGCAAGAACTAGATGAAAAGAAAATGCTGGAAAGTTATCTTTTGCATTTTATGGAATGTAAAAAAGTAATAAGAAATGCAGAAGCAACGGCAACAGCAAATTACAAAAAGCTGAAAGAAGTTGTTTACAGTTACAAGGTAAAGTAAATAAACATGTTGGTGTATAATTAAATAGTAATATATATTCGTAGTGTCCTAAATATGTAAAAAAATTTCATTAGAAGTCTTAAATTGCTTTTTAATGACTTTTTTTAACCCAAAACATATTTAGCACAAAAATACTCCATATTATTTTACAGTTTTATGTGTAATAATCACCAAAGTACTTTATTTTTTCACTAATTGTGTTAAATTGACTTAATTGGAATTCTTAAAATTGAAATAAATAAATGTTGTTTCATATATCACATATAGTTCATCGAATACAACCATTTATATATATATATATAGGACATGTTCCAAGTCAGAACCAATCTTAATTTTAAAAATGGTCTTTATTCAACAAGCTATCTACATGTTCTGGCATTGAGAAAAAAGGTCGCCAAAGTGAAATCTAAGTGTTTTTACCACTTAAGCCCAGATGTGAAGTACCTTCTTAATTATGGGTTATACTTGAAAGCTAATACTGACATATGGACTATAAAAAATAATGATCTGGGATCAGAAGTGTTTTGAGGTTAGACCATCTGTTTCGGAGAAATAATTGGGTGATTAATTTAATACTTGAAGATGTAATGGGAAATAAAAGTTAGGTGTTATATAGGGAATTTAATTTTAAATCTTATTTAATTATCCTTACACACACACACATATATATTAATTTATTTGTATATACATGTGTGTTAATTGTAAAAACTATTTAAAATTTCTTTGTTTTTATAAAATTTTAACTAAACTTTTTGTCTTGTTCTTATAAAAATAAATTCCTTTTTTTTAAAAAAAATTTAATATCTAATTTTATGTTTGAGTTTTTTCAATGTTGTATGTCAGTGTTATATTATTGCAGCTTATTATTATTATTTTTAAAACTATAGTGTAAATTTGGCAAAAAAGAAGTTATTGTTTGTAAAGGAGGCTTTTGTCTTTTACATGGAGTGAAAATGGCTAGGGTTGGCCATTTGCAAGGAAGTATGAAATCCGGAACAAATTTGCCACCTACAATTAATTTAAATGATTTCCCTCCTCTTACTACTGAGGCTGATAACAAAGGTAATATTAACACCTTCTATGTATTTATATCCTAAGAATTGTTTAATTTTGAGAAATTAGTTTGAATGAATAATGTAAACAGCATATTAAAATGGTGTTTTAAAATTTGAGAATATATATTGGTATGGTATAGTTTCTCCTTAATCCTTTTGGAATGAAGGACATAAACCTTGTTGTATCGCTAGGGCCAGAGGTTTTTTTGCAAGCATCACTCACTTGCCAGAGGGTTTATTGTAGTTAAGCCTAAAATCCATAAAAATTCTGAAATATAAACGTGTTGTTCAATATTGTTCTGTATATTATATGAACAGCATATGTTTTATATATTTCGTATTAATATACTTTATTTACTTCAGTCACTTTCTGTTTAAGTGCAATTTTTTAAACATTTTATTGTCAGTATTTGTAAAAGTCGACCTTATAAAAGTTAAAAAAAAGGAATAAATTTTGTCTATCAGATCTAATTATCCATTAAAAACTAGACTGCAAAAATAAACCAAATGCTCTAGTGAAAATAGAACTCTTTTCTTCACTATAAACAAAAGCCATGTGTTCATTTCAAGAGCAGTCATAAAGCATTCAATTCGGAAACATTCATTCCCCTAATGTTTATAAATCAAAATCCATATACATGTGAGGAATATTTCTCTTATTTCAAGTAGGTCAGATCTACAAGTATCTCAAATCTTATGAGCATCTATTACCAAAAAAACAACTGAGTCTTAAAACATTCCAAGCCAGTGGCACAGATATGTGACGATTGGCCCTGGAAGGAGAAATGTATTGGCATGGATATGTGACATTCTGGAACTGTGAGTGTTTCATAATGGCGCTTACACATGATAGTCGAGCCCAAAGGGGTTAATGATTTCATTGCATTGAGCTCCTTGTATGGAGATCAATATTTATCCTTCCACAGTGGCATAACGTAGAATATTAGGACTCTCCTGCAAGGTCAGGTTTTGGACTCTTAAGCTGTACTTGGCGTCAGTCAGGCTTTAGACCCCAGGCTGTACTTGTGTCAGTCAGGCTTTGGGCCCCTTAGAATTCTCCCATGTGTGATACTGGAGTGTACATTATATCACTGTTCTTCCCATCTTATTACATGAATTTCTGAATGATTTTTATGATCTGCTATAGAAATGTGTTATACTGATCCCCCTCCTAAAGCACATAAATAATTTTAGTTTCATTCTGAAAACTTTTAATTTGTAGGTATGAATTTATAACAATAAGAATTTATGACAAGATCATGCCTCTTTTTAGTATATAAAATATTGAATGACCTCTCCAATATTCACTTAGTATCAAGAATTTTGTAAAATATCATAATTATTTTTTTTAATATAATAGCTTGGCTCAATCATCAAACCAAGTGGCAAAATTTTGTTATAAATTCAATTACGCATTATTGATTTTCAGGTTTGTTCCCAATTGTAATTTTTTGTGATAATTTTTTTGCCCTATTTTATTACATTTTTAATATCAAGAGAAAAAATTATTGAATACTAATATTTTAAATTATAGATTTGGATACTTCAGGAAAAGCTAAAAAATCTCAAAATTCATCACCTAAGAGGAAGCAACAAACTTCTCAAGAAAAAAAGGTAGGAATTTATAATGTTAAGTGAAATTTAATATACATATCTTGCCATGAGTTCCTTATTGTATATATTTTAGCTGTAAATTTAGCAGATTTATAATAATTTTTCTATCAACTGTTCTACTAATTTTGCAAAATAAAATTTAGAATCTCAAACGCGCAATGTTAGAATGTAAATTTTTTTGTATTATCAATAAAATCAAGATTACAAGATTTTTTACAACTGTTATATAAATAATATTTATTTCAGTAATTAAATTCTTTGTATTTATCATTAAAATGTTTTAATACCTCATTTTCCATCCTAATTGTATTTAATGCTGTTTCTGATAAATAACTATTTGGTATTTAAAAAATTAAAAAGTTTTTTTAATAAATTTTTATCTATATATAGAAAGGTGATTTTTATTTTTCTAATGTTAAGCAAATAGGGTTTAGGCCAGTAATTTTCTCATGAAATCTTAATTATCCAGTACATTTTTCTCATAATTTTTATTGCACTATATTTAACATATTTTTTATAACTGTGCCTGGTGCTTGATAATAGTGTGAATTTATTTTCTGCAGATTTGGATCTCAAGTGAGGAAAAGATTCGTAAAATGGAAGAACAGTTGAGAGAAAATATGAATAAATATGGTAAGGCTGTGTTCAATATTTCTCATTTTGATGTTTTAATCTTAGAAATTTTTTAATTTATGAAATTTACAAACGGCACTTTGCTCTCCCCATTAGCAATTCTTCCAAAAGTTGTTTTGGAAAAGCTTGATGTAAAGTCCCTACCAAAGAGTGCAATTGAATTTGTAAGTCATGTCATGTTAGAATAATTCACATGTGCGCTAAATGTGTTGTAATTTGTGCATAATTTTGCTAAATGCTATTAAATACTGTTGCTGTAAATCAGTATTTATACTTTCAGGCTACAAAAGATATGAAATCAAAACTAACAGGTTAGTAAAAACAATATGCATGTGCATTTTGTTTTTGCATGTAATATTAGTAATAGTAGCATTATCTTGTATTTATTTAGGGTATGGTTAGTTTTTTTTAGTTATGATTTCCTTTTATTACATTTAGCTTATCTATGAAAATAGTTGGAAATGAACAAGATTGTGTTATAGTCATAGTATGTATTTTCATGAGAAAATGGTACTTTTAAAATTTTGTTGCATGACTTTTCAAAATGTTACTGTAAAAAAAAAGTTGACTCCTTAAAACGTACATCATAATTTATTTTCCAGATCTTTTAGTTTTTCATTCAGAATTTGGCACTCTATATATATTTTTAATTTTTTTAACCCCTTAACTGTCGCCAGCATATATATATGAGGTAGGATTCAAAAGTTCCCGGACTGAGCCTATAACTTGAAAAATTTTTGCAGTAGACTGACTATGATAACATTTCTGTCTTACTGCATCCTTCCCCTTTTCTAAAAGTGGTTTATCCCATATCACAGGGTCGGTGGGTTACCACGGTGTCGTATTTTGTAGGCGGATGCATTTAGTAATCGGCGATTGAAAGAAATGGTGTTTGTTAAGCAGAGAAGGCTTATCAAATTTTGTATTTGCTTGGGAAAGAGTCCTACAAAGACTTACAAAATATTGAAGTATGTGTACAGCAGTAATACATCATCATGAACATGAGCTTTTAAGTGGCATCGATATTTCAGAGAAGGTAGAGAAAGTGCCAAAGACAATGAAGGCTCTGAATGTCGGCAGACTTCCTGCATCGCTGAAAACATCAAAAAGGTTTCTGCAGTAGTACATAAAAACATGCTTCAAACAATAATGCAAATGGCTGTTGAGATATCAGAGACCACGTATCAACAAATACTGATTAAGGATCTTAAGGCATCATTCTCCACACATTAAATGAAGACTAAAAGGCAATTCAAATGAAGGTGGCAGGAGACTTAATTTCAGCTGTTAACAAAGATCCTTCCCTACTTAGCAGAATTGCTACTGGAGACGAGAAATGGTGTTTTTTATATGCAATCCAAGAGAACATTGGCAACATGGAACTCACCACAATCTCCACCAAGTAGAAATTCCACCATAACCTAAAGGGATAGTCATGTTAGAGATTTTCTTCTGTATCCAGGGCATTGTGCATCTAGAATTTATCCTTAAAAGGTGCTCTGTGTAAATATTCTGCATTATTTGCGTGAGTCAATCCGAAAGAAGAGATCAAAATTGGGGGCTGAGCAGTCATGGGTGCTTTTGCATAACAACGCTCCAGCACACAGATCCCTCCTCATCAATGACTTCCTTGCAAAAATGTAAATAACTTTTGCCACATCCTCCTTACTCCCTTGGTCTCGCCCCTTGTGACTTCAGCCTATTTTCTGAACTAGCATGTTGCTTGTATGGTCGGCAATTTTAATCTGCAGGTGAAGTACAAATTGCAACACAGGAGGAATTAAAGGACAGGGCTAAAAAAGGATTCCAGAAATGTTTCAATGACCTTTACAAGAGAGCAGTGGCACAAGTGTGTTGTTGTTCAAGTGTCATTTCAAAGGAGGATGTGTTTCAACAATTTAATTAGTAATACTTTTTAAGTTATAGACTCAGTCCAGGCACACTTCTGAATCCTACCTCATGTATGCCTCGCTGTGTGTTAACTGCCCTGGGCATATATGTACATCTTTTCGAAATACAATCCTTTTCTTAATGTTGCTATCAGTAAAAGTATTAGGAAGGCTTTGGAATGCAATCAAGTGACTTTGACAATGTTTGGGAAGGATTTATTTCAAAGAAGGATTCACTTATATATGCCTTTTCTTTCCCTCAATACACTGCATATGTGCTCCTATGTTAAAAATAGTGGCCCTGGGAGCGAATATTGTAACTTTTAATGGGCAGGTAATATATTAATTGACAATTAAATATATGCCAAATTTTTGCATTCCATTTTAACATTTTAAGCCTCGCCCTTCACTCTTTTAGGAAAAATATTATACATAATTTTTTTTTTACTTACGTTGATTTTCGTAGAAATTCATTTGAATTTCGTGATCTGTATTTATGATTTTGTATCCAAATACCTTCCCAACCAATTTTTTTTACCCTTTTTTATTTTACATAATTGGTTTTAAAAATATTTGCTTAAATGATTTAACCTTTAAAATATTTTGTGTTTAGAGTGAAAATATGAAAAAGGTGTGACAATTTCATAATTTATCAATTTGGAATGATACAAGTTCAGAAATGTGACATTGTATAGTGAGAATCAAAAGATTAAGAACCGAACTTCAATTGAAATAGTAAAAATAAAATGAGGTCAAGAGATAGTAAAGCTATGTGTTATGTTAATCAAATATGAAAAATGTAAATTATACTTCATCCCCAAAGTTTAAAATTAAGTATTTCAAATTAGAAGTAAAAGATTTATATCTTAATTTTTTAGAAGTAAATATATATATGAATAGAAAATTATTATACTCATGTGATTAAGTTGTTTGTGTTATGAAAAATTACTCTTTATGCATAATGCAACAACTTGAATACAAATTTATTCCATATGACAGGTTTTTTAATAGGAAACTAATTCAGTTGCAGCAATGATAGCCAAGTGGTCAGACAAGCTGATTGTAGACAATGTTTTAGTTCAGTCAATGGTTCTAGTTCTGGTACCACTAAAGCTTGTCATGGTGCAATGCTGATGCTCATTAAATCTGTCAAGACTAAGAGTCAGCTCTTATGTGTGGTGTGGAAATTCTGAACTTAATGCAAATTTAGGTGTCATTTTTGTCAATTGATTGTGATTTAATCTTCTTGGTTTCATCCCTAGTCTTACTTCTAAATACAGAATACATGAACAATCAATTAAATGAATGACATTACTTCCGCTCTCATAGATATGCATTTAAAACAGGTTCATTGAAAAATTATATAGATTCGAAGAATTTCCACAAGGAAATAAATGTTAGCTTTTTTAAAAAAAATTAGTTCCAGTTATTGCTGAAATGCAAGTGATAAACATGTTCTTGATATATATATATATTAATCAAGAATACTATACTATTGTTTAAAGTTCTTACTTTTAAGATTTTTTTTTAAAAAAATTTCATGCTTACGTAGCTTTAAAATATGTATTCACTTGAAATTTGTTACTTTTTAAGAGACTTGTGTATTAATATTTATGTAATGGTATAAATACGCTGTAACAAAAAGCACACTTTATTTTACTACTTTAGTTTTCGACAATTGATTTTCTTCAAAACTTTAGTTTATTTAGCTGCATATTTAATTCTTATGGCAAATGAAGAAAAGGGAAGAAGGTCTGTGATCTTTCACCTTACTTTAGTGTCCTTGAAACACCAAAAAAAAAAGGTTTAAAAATGTTTTCCAAATGGCATTTTAATGCTATAAAACCTGTGCTTAAAGGATTAGTACAAGGGATTACCATTTATAATAGGATTGGTATATTTATATTAGGCTTAATTTTTGAAGGCGAACTTGCAAGCTGATTTCATGGCACAGATATATATAAATAAGTTTCTAATTAAAACTTATTTTGTAGATAAAAATATTTTAAATTGATAAAGACTGTGTACAATTTCTATTGAAAATACTGATTTTAAGGATATCCAAAATTATGTATATCAGTATGAAAAGTATGGTGAAAAGTAAAATGCAACTTCTTTTTAACATTGACTTTAAAAAATGCTCCTATATTGTTGCTAAAAAAATATATTCTTCATGTATAGAAAACCCAAACATAAGAAAATGTTTTCACATTTTACTGTTGAGAGTGGTGAAATATTCTCCAGATTATCGTTTCAATTAACTAAAAAGTTTTAAGCTAGTAAAAAAAAAATCTGTAATCTTTTCAGTTAAATTTATTGGTGATCTGTGCTCTTTCTTCACGTATTTTGTTAAAATGGTGCTCAATAATTTTTTTAAATGCATTTTTTTAATTACTTAAAATAGTAAGTATTTTGACCAGACAAAAACGAATTTGCTTCATTAAATTACATGATACTATATGTGGATAAATTAAAATATGAAAAATAATGTCAGACTCAAGGTGATTTCCCTTATTAAATTTAGGTTCCCCCCTTCCCCTTTTAGGTGGGCTACGTTAGCCCAGTGGTCAAGGTATGGGATCATGACAGGCATGTCACGATTCCTAGCCCAGTACACTAAAGACCCGCCGTGTAGGGGAGCGATGCATGTTAAATCTGTTAAGAGCTCAAATGTCCTCCCGTTGGTGTGGTAGTTAGAAGACAAGGGGTGCCAGCTTGGGTGTCGTCCTCATCACTTGACCATGGTCCAGATTTATGAGGTCCGTCACCAAATGTCCTCGAGTAGCTGAATAGTGCAACATTAATATTCACTCACTCACCCCCTTTTAAGGGGAACACTTATATTACTGATACAAATGTTGCTTTTCCTTTTCTATGTAGCATTATGTGATACAGATTGTAATTATATACATATTTAAGTAGGAACTCTGCAAATAAGTTTTTTTAAGAAAATCAAATTATGATATCTTGGTCTGTTAGGAATAATATTTAACTAAATTTTCCGCAGTAGGTATCAGTGATTAGAGTTGATTAAATGTTGCGTATACAATGATATAATTTTTGTAGATATATATCTTTTGCAGATAAAATTGACATCTATGAGAATGGATAACATAAAAGAAACTTTTATGGAAGTCTAATACAAGTTGTTGTTTTTTTTTACGAAAATACTTATATAACACTAAAAAAATATTTTATTTCTAGTAAGTCATTAAATTTTTCACATTTTTTTTCTTTCTAGAAGTAAAAGAGGAAGTAAAGGAAGAGGTGCTTTCAGAAACAACAACAACAACAGATACAACCAATAAGAAATTGAGAGATTTTCCTCTTGGTAAGTTTTTTAAATTAAGATTTCTTTTCTATATCAAAAATGTCATTATAGATTCTTTTGTTAAAAAAGTACATAATGAAAAGAAGTTGAAAATGTCTTATTTTTATTTCCATTTAGTTTAGAGCAGTTTGCATTTTTATTAACTTTTGATGTATTTAACCATTTTTTTAAATAATGGTATTACTTAATACAACAAAAGAAAGTTAATACAAATGGAATTTTTAAAACCTTAAATATTTTTTAAATCCAATCTGAACATTTTTATTTTGATTTTTAGGGAATACTTTATGATTATATTTCTTCTTCCAATTGTGTCTCTAAATGAAAGACATTATGCTGTAACATAAGTTAAATTGTTTCAGTATTTTCTGAGGAAGTTGATAGTATAAGACATGCTCAGTTGTAGAGTAATGGATCAGATAATTGAAAAAAATGTTGCTTATATTAGCACCTAATAACATTTATTTCAAAAAACTGTACATTTTAATTCTGTTTAGGTATTGTAATAATTCTGTTTTTACATTTTGGCTATTGTGAACTGTATCTTTGAAATACATGATTTTATTTAATAAAAATTTTTGTGCATTTTTATTAATTATGTATTTGAAAGATTGCATTATGATACAATTAGCAATGTTTAAAGATAATTGTAACTAACTATAAATTTTTATATTAATCTCAGAATTAATATTTTAATACTAATAATAAAGTTAATAGTTAAAATTTTATTTGAAGGTGAAAAGTGACTAACATGGATTACAATTGTTTGAAAATTGCATTTAATTGAATCTTCAGTTTTGTGATAGTTTGTAAAGCTTGTCATGTAATGTATAGTGTTTCAACTTTTTAATTACAAATATTTAATTATAAACATATTTTAGCACATGTTATATAATTATATCTCATTTCAGTTTTGACAGCTATAGAAAATGCTCCATGTGAATTGTTAATGGATATTCATTATTTGCTCTATCTGTCAAGTACTGAGGTAAATTTTATTTACATCTTATTTTTTTTAATAAGAAAATTATTTCTTTTTATTAATCTTTGGAGAGCTTTTTTAAAAACACGTTAAGAATAAAATTTTAATGTAAAGAAAACTTCTGATTAGAAAATGGTACACAAATCTTAGTTCATATCTAAATTCAACTTTCTTTGAGAAAATGTTTTTATTATAGTTTTATTACATTTTTGCAATAATTATGTGTTTGTCAAAATTGAAGTGTACTTTTTTTTAATTGTTAATATTAGACAAAAATTGTTGATTTATACAAATCTGTTAAAGTGCTATATTCTTTAAACACCACAAACTAAAATGTAATTATGGAAAAAATAAATAAAATATAATATATAACTTTATAGTTTGTTTATTTTGTTCATAGTTTAAATTTTCAGAATATTCAAAGTAAAGTATTGGCTAGATATTTTGTCTCTGTTGCAAAAATGGTTTATAAGACTCCAGTATCCTTTTGAATAATTTTATTTACGTTGTATTTGAAAGTTTAGGACTAAATGCTTAGTTCATTCAATATCCATTTATAAAAGGCCAATTATTATTTTTAATTTTAAATGTCCCTTTTGAATGGTAATTTCTGTCAAAAGCAGGCTTAGCAAAGAAAGTTATATAATATTAACATTGTGTAAAATATGTTAAATTTAGTGTTTATATGGTATCATTATTACACTGAAATAGATATAAAATATATAAATATCTTACATCTTCAAACTGTGCATTAATACTTTTTTTTAAAATTATGTGTATTTTGTTCAATAGTGACTAATTTCTTTCATGTGATTAGAACTTTATAGAAATTTCAATCTCTTCATTTTGTTAATTTTTAGGTTGGAAAAGAAAGGGATAAAATTCTTGAATTTGAGTCTTTTACCTTTAACTCTGAAAGTGATGAATATGAAGAAAGAAATGACTTTTTACAAAGGTATACACTTTTTGTATATATTTATTAGAAGAATTATAACTTTTTTTTTACTTCTGATATTTAATTTTTTAACTATTGTTAGGATGACATTCAGACTTGTGGGTAATGTTGCAAGATCATTTTCTTTAGCTGTTTTAAGCACCAAAGAAGAAACAATAAAAAATATCTTGACATTTCTGTCAAAGCCAGATGAAAGTTTCTTAAGATCATCAGGTAAATTAGTTATTTTGAATTAATGATTAAACTATATTTTTTTAAATTTATTTTTACATTTCATTTATTGCATATTTATTTAGTATTAGGTTTATAAAAATATATGAAACCAAATTATCCTTTTCAATATTTCAATTAGTGAGAGATGCATACTAACAATTTGTGGTACTTTTTTATTTCTAATGATGATTCAATAAACATGGTTTACAAGATTTTTACATGAACAAATGTTTGTGAAAACAACTGTGGTGTGTTAAATTTGTAAAAATGTTTTAAAACTCATTTTTTTTTTAAATTTTAGAATGAATTGTTTCCATAATTTCATTGTTTGTATCTATAATCTAATGGTTTGTGCAAAGTTGTCTATATTTAATTTTTTTCATCTTTGATCAGTTGGCGGTAAAATATCATAAGTTTTAAGGTTATGGTGAATGATTCTTGAAACTGCCAATATTGGATCTGTAAAAATTAAAGTAGAAATTTGACTAAAAAAATTTACAGCTGAGAACACAAACAATCCTAGCAGGTGTACAGCGAATGCACCTCACACAGTTCTGTCAATCAAGTAAAATTTTTTACGAATTTTTCAAAATAAAACTTATAATAAATCGAATAAATACTGTCAATTTTAAGTAATTGAAAAATCAAAATAAGTTTCAATTTCCCAATAATATAGCATAAAACTCCCAACTCAGTGGCGCAACAGCCAATGAGGGCCTGGGCCTACTGCGTCCATCCCAGTATACGTGACCATTGGGCACTGAAATGCATGAGCAGATGTCCCGATCAGGTGGTCAGTTTGAAGCAAATCCCCCAGTTTTTTTAAGTCCCCAACAAGCTTGGTACTCATTTATCGACTAACCTCAGTAGAGGTGAGAGGCTGAGTCGACCTTGCTCAGCCCAAGAATAAATCCGGGACCTGTGGTGTGGAAGCGCGATACTTGACCACTGGGCCTTCAATAATATAGCATAGTTTAAGAAAAATAGAATGTTGAGCACAGTGTGTTGGTCCATATTCCATTAATATCTACACTTTATACACATCCTTTATTTAGTAGCAAAATTTTTGACTGAACTGGCAAAGTTGCTAGAAAAAGGGAGGTTTTTTTGCTTATCGGTGGTACTGACAATGCACTGTGGATCGATGCTTAACAAGGACGTCTTAAAAATGATTTTGGCGAAAGATGCTTTGCAAAAATACCTAATATGGTTATTATTGCCTGCATTGGGGTAAATTAAAAGTTTTAAATTTAATTATAGATTTAAAATTTAGAAAAAAACAAAATAGGGGAAAGAAGTGATTTTTGTGTGTGTTTGCATTTTTTTAATGTTTTACTTTTTATTCTTATACAGGTAGATGAGTTTATAATGTGATAGTTAAATATTAGTCAAAATATGAAAAATTTTCTGGGGGTGGGGGAGGCTGCACATTACGCACACGGGCAGCCTACACCCAAGGATTGGTCCTGGCTGAGGATGTATTGTATTTTTAATACAGTTGTATGAAATGAAAGAAGGGTGGTAATTTTATGACAGAATTGCAAATCCTGTGACCATTAGATTAAAATTTTAATTTTTAAAGAAAAAAAATCAGAGCAACTGCTCCACATTTCATGTCGGCTTATTTCATTTTATAGAATGTTATCACTTGACAAAGTTTTTGTCGCAAAAGATTGATGATTTCTTTAACTTAATTGCAGAGTAAAGTGAATTATGGAATTTTTAATAGTGAAGTGGCAACTTATAATTGTTATCTTTGACATTTCATTACAGTATTTAAAAAGCTGATGACTATTAATCTTTCTATGACCATGGTGCAATGTTGACTAATTACTTTCCATTCTTAATCATTAAAAATTAATTTATTGAATTAGTCTCTGTTAGTAACACTGATTCATTTGCATTACTTAAAAAATTGTATTAAATATGAATGCAAATTAAAAATTTGAAATATCTTAGTTACTGAGTTAATATTATTAATAAATACATTTTTATATAAATGTATCTTTCAATGGAATGAATTTTAATTCCAAAAATCAGTTTTGATAATAATTCTTATGTATAAGCATGTCTCTCTCTCTGTCTGTATATATATAATGTTGGTTTACAAACAGTTTTTAGATCGTAAGTTTTGAAGAATAGAGAAGTGTTTATGTATTGTGATATGTATTATTACAAGTTATTTCTTTTTCCTTACAGCTTCAATGCCTGTTAGTTTGTCTGATGTTGAAATTGATGATATTGATGATTTTTGTGATATGTCTGATTCTGATACAGAAATAACATGTGAAGTTGTTGAAAAAAAAGTTGAATGCATCACTTTAGTAAGTATATTTAAATATTTAATATTGTATACTGAGCTCTGAACTTGAAATTAACAATTTTTTGAAATCTAGATATATATTATAAATGCGAAAGTTTGTGAGGATGTTTGTCCGTCTTTCATGCTAAAACAACTGAATGGATTTTAATGAAACTTTACAGTAATATAGCTTATACATCAGAATAACACATAGGCTATAATTTATAAAGATACTGTGGGAAGTGTCCAAAATATAACGATATTTGTCAAGTAAGTAGGAAAAAATTCTGCCATCTAAGCAATTCTGGTGTGTGCTGCGAAAAAGCCCACAACAGCATATATCTATATTTTATTTGTGAGGAAACACTTTTTGTTTTGGCTACGCAAGGCGCTCGCTTCTAATTAATTCCTGTGATCAGCATAAGCCCTAATTTCTTTTTTATTTCAGAATAAAACTAGGTTTTGAAGGGAGGGGTTATTGAAAATCTCTCTTTATTTGTGTGTGTGTGTGGAATATTTTTTTATTTTGTTTATGATTTTATTATGCACATTTGGTAGTAAGAAATTGATCTTTTTTCAAAATAAATGCTTTTATCAGTTCTGGTACTTAAAGTAAATAAACTTTCTCTTTCACACTACATCATTTGGACAAATTTTCAAAATTTGTTTGTGGTTAGTAGTTAATTATAATGCTATAATTTTAATTGAATAGGCAGATATTGCATTTTTAGGTATAAAAATAATTATAACTATTGTACTGTATTTTTTGGAGTGAGTGGGTGAATATTAACGTCGCACTGTTCAGCTACATGAGGGCTTTTGGCAACGGACCACGTAATTTTGAACCATGGTCAAGTAACGTGGATGACACCTGAGCTGAGACCCCCTTCTCCTATCTACCACACCACACCAACTTAGAAGGAATTTCCTACCAATACTTAGCAGGAATATTTTTTGAAATCCACTCTTCCAAGATTTATGACAGCACGGGTTCTATGATGAGTATTTTAGCGGGGAAGGCGAATAGTTTTGTAGCAGATATTGCATTTTCAGCGCATTGCAAAGATTATTATTTTTGTCCCGAATAAATAGTTTATGTCGAAATTTAAGTGTCTTATGTTTTTATATGTTAATGAAGACCTTAGAAAACAATTTGACTATTTATTTTAAGTGAAAGGTGCATATAATTAATTTTACAGTGGAATATCTTTAATTAATTTATTAGCTCTAACAGATTAAATTTCCCAAAGTGGAATATTTTGTTTATGTATATCCCTTAATTTTCAATGTTCTGATCCAAAAAAATTATTGTATCAAAAAACTGCAGTAAATCATTATGCGGTACATAAAGTATTAATGTGCATCGCTCCCCTACACGGCGGGTCTTACAAAGCTCTAATAAAACTCGAGCTATGAAAGTAGCTTAGACATTTGCCAACTTACTCTATCGTTAACATTTCGCTATGTTTTTCATTGAATCGCCATTATAATTTAAGAAACAGTGTTGCTTGCAAATATTACAATTTTAACATAAAATAAATACAACAAAAAGTATTATTAACGTATTACACTTCCAGATATAAATTATTTAAACTATTTTAAGCGTTCACTACACAAAACTTTTAACAATGTGTTACTTTTGCTGAGCAGAGATCAGCTTAGGGAGGTATTTTCAAAAATCAACCCTCAAGAGAGTTACGAAGAGTTATAAATATAAAAAAAATTCTTTTTATCTTATTAGATCTACATACTTAAAATTTAACAAAGGTGGGTTTTTTTTCCCTTTTTTTTTTTGCAGCTGAGATATGCAAAAAGCTTTTTTTGTTTAATTTGTAATTCATGTAAAATTAACTCATTAAAAAAACTTCTTTATCCTTCGATCTGTGTTTAATTTTTCAGTTCACGCGTGCGAAGAACGGGTATACCAGCTAGTATAGCTATAAGGACTTTTTTAATTAAGGTTTTTGTATTGAGATGCTACCAGATTACTCTTATCTCCTTCAAAGTAATCCAGGACTAACACACTTCTTTCAATGATTATATCCGTATCGGAAGTGTTATATTTTTCTATTTTAGATATCTGGTCCATTTGATTTTTTTCTGGTCTCTAGGAATTGCCAAGCTTTTTCATAAAATTTGATACAATAACATCATTGGAAGTTTTTCTATCATTATGGTATAAAACACAAATTACAACCACTTTGGTACTTTCTCACTCACCAGTGGTCTGCTTGTAACTAACTAGTAACAGGAAAAAACTTATGTTTATGTTCATTAAAATGCACCTCCTTAGTTTCTTTTTCTTGCGTTTGAAAATTTATGGTCTGATAGGTTTTAAGTACACTTCATAAATAATTTTTTGCCATTTTATGTTTAGTTTTTTAAAAATCTTTTCAATATTCTTTCCTTTGTATTTCAGGTATCTTCTGGGGAGGAAAGTGGTATGTATATCATATATTTGTATATATTCACACAGTAAAGATTTTTTTTAAAGAATTAATTACTTTGTATTTCAAGATTCATTGTATGTTGTTTGGGGTCTTTATAGATGGTGACGGTAAACCACGCAAATCAAAGAATTCATCTCCTATGAAGAAAAGTACAACAGTTAGTTCAACAAAGACTCCAACAGTAAATGCCATTACAGTGAGTACAGTAAATATATCAAACCTGGTGACTCCATCCCAAACTGCTGCTTCATCTACACCTGTAAATGCTGCAGCCTCTGAGATACGGCCAAATACAACGGGTGCTAAAAGAACATTGGGAAACTTTGAAACTAGTATGCAATTCTTAAACACCATGAGTATTATTTATTTATCTTACAAATTTGAAGTTTTATATTTATAATTGAAATATGTTTGTAATTTTCTTGTTTAAGTTTTTAAAAATTGAACTGAAATATGTTTTTTTCCTTACATGTCTAATCCATAATTTAAAAACTCTAAATATGACTATAGATTTCCCCTAAAGATACTCCCTTTTTTAGAAATCTGTTTAGAATAACATGTTATTAAAAAGTTAACAAAAAAATTAAATTCATTATTTAAAGTAAAATATATTTTGATTTGAAGAGAACGTTTCTTTTATATTCTATACTAATTCACTGTGCTGTTCTAAGTAAAGCATTGTCAATATATATATATATTGAAAAAACTTGCTCGTTTTGATTTAATAATTCTCTCTGTTATGCTCATTAATTCAACTGGATCTGTATAAATTAGTTTAGAAAATTCCAAATTCTATTCAATAAATAATAATGCATGTGGCATATTAAAAAGTAGGCCTTAAAATGCTTTGATGTTTTTTAATTACATGACTTTTTATATATCGGATTAAGTATGTGAGCGAAAGATCACCAAACGCATTCTTTCTATTGCTATAAAATTGACTGTGAATGGTAAAAGAAATTAAATAAAATATGAGCAGTGTTAGGTCTCGTTTATTGACAAAATACATGTATTCTGTGTCTGGCAGACTGGAAAAAAAGAATTACACGTTAAAATATACTCATTTAAAATAAGAAATCTTTCTCAGTTACTATTTTAACTTTGGAAGATGTATAGATTGTATGACTTTTTCAATATTTGTATTTCACACACAAACTTTTGATTTTACAAATAATATCAAATGCATAGTGTGCATATCAAATGCAATTCTAAAATTAAGGACAGAATTTTTTGCAAATGCAATCACATTTCTATGTAACAAAGTCACTAAATCCTGAAAGAAAGTTCAATTTTTCTTGATAAACCTCTTAAAACAAATTTTAAATTCATAAACACTACATATTAAAAAAAGTAAAAAAAAAAGGAAGAGAGAAAAACTGCAAGGAAAGTTTCTTCATGCCTTTATCCACTTCCTGAAGAATTAATTTTTTTCTTTACTGCTCAAGAACATTTTGAACTTTTCAAGCTACAAGAAACAAAGTTACCAGTAGGACTGATAGTTCAAGGACACAAAACAACTCCACTGAGGATGAAAGGGGATATCGAAGATGTTTCTAGTGAACTGGACAATGGGGGTTAAAGGTTGCACTTCTTGGGGGAAACGCTCAGAATTCTATTGCTCTCTGCAAGTTAGGCATCTAATAAAACTAGTTCCAAAATTTATGACCACCAAAAAGTGTATTAAAAGAGAGAATAACTTATTCAGAAATACAGAGAATAGGGAGAAAAAGATTTAATCACTAGAGAAAAAGTTTGTTATATAGATAATGCTCTTTGCAATTAGGAGGTTATTTTAGGAAGAAAATCGTGAAATGTTCCAGGAAAAATTTTGTAATATAGATGTTCGACTGTATATAAATCTGTAAGACTTTAGATCAGAGGTTCCCAAACTTTTTTTGCCTCAGGTGCCCTTGACAGGTTTTTTGGTTTGGGATAGACCCTACTTATCTAATTGCAAATTCATCAACTTAAATGTATTTAATTTAATTAATAGATAAAATAACTGAGCAACAAGTGGGAGGGATGAATTTGGGGATGCAATAAAAATTTTTCAACATTTGACATCAATCTTAGGCTTTAACCCTAAATAAATCCTCGGTCAATAGTGTCTAGTCTTTTGATATTGGCAAGTGCACTCGAACTCCAAAACAATTAAAAGCTTTCTCAAGATATTACTCAATATGGAATAAATAACAGGTATATCTTTTTAAAGCCAAAATTATTGACATTCATTTTTGAACTTTAAGATTTTTGTTAGTATCTAATTCTTGTAATTTGACTTTTTTTTTTCAAAGCGACCACAGTAATTCATTGCCTACTGTGGTATTTCAATAGTCACAGCATTCTCAATCCTGGTTGCAAAATCTATAAAAAGAGCATTTAAATGTTGAACATATAGGTTAAAACATCTTTTTCTTGGTGGATTGTCTGTGACAAATGAGAAACTGGGAAATTTACAATGCTCATTGTTATACTCCTTTATCTTAATTCTGGCTAGAAATGCTGAAATGTGGTCCTTATTTCAATAAAATTTATGCTGTTGCCTTGTAACTTCATATTAACTTCATTCGATTTAGTAAATATGCTAAATAGGCAAGTCTGATTTCCACTTAATTATATTTCCTTTTAAAATTAAAAGCTATGATCTGGTTTAATAAGAGCCACTATCGTAGATCCCCATTTACACCTCATGGACCGCCAAATTATTTTTTTTTCTGACATGGACGGACCACTTTGGGAATCACTGCTTTAGAACATTTATTTCATTTATCACGTTTAATGAAAAACATTAAAAGGGGGGGTATTATTATTGAAGTATTTAAAGTATGTAATTAGTTTTATACCAAGAGTTAAATTAGAATTGTTTTCCTGAGTTAAATTAATTTGTAAATAAAATAGAGAATTTACTTTTCAATTGCTGAAAGCACATTTATATAAAAAGTCCTGTTTATTTATTTAAATTTGTAATTATATGCTGAAATATATTCATATTATGTTTTTCTTAAAATTTACATATCTCTTGAAATGTTGTAGTTTGTCATCCTTTTACAAATGGATACACTAATGTCAGAAAGGCTTTGTGATTCTGCAAATTCATTATCTTTAGTTGCATGAATCAAATGATAAATACCACTTTTTCAGTCTTTTTGGTTTACTTTTAAACTCGTTGTTGAAAATTGGCAGCATAGCTTTACCCCTTAAAATATATTCATTATCTATAGCAATGTTGTAATGATACTTAAAATTCATTTTCTTTACTATTAAAAATCTGACTATGAATGCACAGCAAAATCTAAAATTCTTTCTTCAACTATTTTATTTTACTGTTGCAACCATATTTTAAATCTTTGCACAGAAAGTGTAGAGAATGATATAAAGAAATTTTGCTTCTGTAAAAAAGTAAATTCTAAGTACTTTTGTTATAATTTAGAGTAATCTAGAGATATTTTTTTTATCTGAATAATGGCATGCTACTCAAATAGTACTTTTCAAAGCATTCCCTACGTGAACTTTTTCAAATATTTGCATATTTCTCTTTTCACTGTAATCCATACTGATATTATTCATATACTTTTTATGAGGGGATTGTAAAGTCAGAAAGGTACTTTTCAAACACAATTATTATTATATATACATGTATGCATATATATGTATATGGAATTTAACTCCACATAATTTATATATGTTATTTAAGATACAAAAAAAAAATACTATCATTATAGTAACTTTGAATTCTCTTTTTGTTATAATCTGCATTTACTAAATTCAGTGGCGCAACAGCCCATAAGGACCAAGACCTACTGTGCCTATCTCAGTTTTTGTGACCTTGGGCACTTAGGTGCATGAGCAGATGTTCCAGTCAGGTGGTCAGTCTGACATGAAACCCCCAGTGTTTAGTTTCCAAGTAAACTTGGTACTCATTTATTAATTCACTGAAGGGATGAAAGACTGAGTCGACCTTGCCCCACCCCAAGGTTTGGACTCCGGACCTGGGGGTGTGGAAACAAGATATGCTTCCACAATCTGCATTTATCTGAGCTAAAAAATTTTAATTCATTAAAATGTATGTATATTTGAAGATATTTGAGTATATTTGTGAAAGATTCAACTTATTCATCTATAAACTTTTTGAAAGAAACTCTATTAAACTTACTGTTAAGTATTAGAATTTTTAAAAATTTTATATGAAGGTGTGCATTGTTTTTTTAAATATCTCTCTATCATACTTTAATCTTGTTAAATAATGCTTAAGTGTTCTTATTATAATTCCTTTTGAATAATAATGTTTCACACCATAATATTATGATGTATTTAACTTATTTATTCTTTGTCTAAGTAGAGGAAAATAATATTTTTTAATTTAAATTTCAGTTTGTAAAATTGTCAATACTCATCCTCATGAATATCTTGTGGACATATTTGAATTACTCTACTTAAAGAAACATGAGGTACTTTTACTTATTTTTTTCATTAAATATATTTGCACTTAAATACTTGAGAATTCATCAAATTTTTATTCAACCTTTATATATTGTTTTTCTTCCAGCCACAAACATTGAGGAAAGATATTCTTGATTTCAGTGGATTTACCTTTGAAATGAAATCTCCAGAGTACATTAAGCGCAAACAGTTGCTGGATAGGTAAATTATAATGTAATAGTGCTAAAATATGTAATAATCTGCTTATTGTATGTTCTAAACTCATCTTTTCTTTTAGAATGCTGTATAACTCTGTAAGAAGAATATATAATACTTTAATCCATAATACAACAGAAGTTAAAGTGTTTTCTAAGCCCACAATGATCACTGAGATTTTTCAATTTCTTTTTAATTTACCAGATCATGACACAAGTAAGTATACAGTATTTTGTTATTTTAATTTATGATTATGTGAATATATATAAAATTTATTATGTATCTGCGATACACTTGTCTAAGAATTTAATAATTAGATATTTTTTTTACAATTAAAAAACTGTTGTGCAAAACTTAAAATACATTTTGCATTCATAATTTAATTGAAATATAAAAGTCAGTGTACTTAAAATTTAAATTTTTTGTGAAATTAAAATATTTTTCATATTTTTGTACTGTTAATTGTTTACATTGTGCACATACTTTGTGTCAGAATTATAAAAGAAGGTACAAAATTATTTATGTAAATTATGAGCAATCTGTGCACACTGATATTCAAAAACATCTATCCTTATCTCTAAACAAAGTGGATTATTAACTTGAATATTAAAGAAATATGTGTGTCACTGCAGCTTCACACATGCATGGGAAAAAAGATCTATTATTTATAAAATATTTTTTTAGTTCTTATATTTCTGAAATGTGCTGTTAATTTTGTTTCAGAATTGTTTTTCATTAAATTTTAAATGGAATAAGGGTTCCCAGTTTTTTTTTTTTTTTTTTTTTTTTTTCTTCTTCTTTTGATCTCCATTTTTTAGCTGTATTGAAATAAGTTGATAACTTATTTTCCTCCTTCTTTTTTTGGAAGAAGGTGATAAAACTTGTTTAAGAGTTATTTACTTTTGCCTTTTCTTTGTTGATTTATTTTGCTGAAAATGCTAGAACTTGTCCTGAATTATTCTGCTGAAAATGCTGGAAAAAACTGGAACTGAATCTTATTTTTTCAAATTCCATGTTTTGAAAAATAAATGCCAAAATCTGAGATAAAGTCTTAAAATTTATGGAAGGAGGAATAATGTAAATTATTATAATACATATGTATTAAATTGAATTGGATTTTTTTTTCATGTAGCGTGTTTTAATAAATGCAACTAATATTTCTTTTATATTAACATAGGTGTTCGTCCACAAACTGCTTCTAAACCTAGTACAAAGTCCATAATACCTGGTTTTTCTGCAGCTAAAAATTATAGTGTAAGTAGTTTGCATAAAAAGTCTTATTAATTGATAAAAAAAAAATTTCAAAAGTTTAATTTTTGTAAAATTTTAATATAATGAGGATTAAAAGATTTTTAGTTAAGTAACTTTTAACATTGCATTTCTAGATATGCTGAAAAATATAAAATATCAGGTATATGAAATTTCTAAATGAAGATAGGATTGGTGGCTGAATTGAATGTCATATTTTAGTAGAGGTTTATATAGGGAATTTGTATGGATGAGTTCGATGATAGATGAGTGGGAAAAGATTCATTACGATATTGTACTTTTTTTGTGTGTATATGATGGTTTTTCTAGAACTTGCTGGGAAATAAGGCATCCATTGACTGAATAATATGAGATGTGTATTAGGTCAGTTATGATTTAAACTTGTTGAGTTACTTTGAAATTAATCTTTTTCTGATTGTTAATGTAAATTGTATCATGAATAATAATTTTTGTTTTTGAAAATAATCATCTTGAACGAACTTGGAAATTTGTGACAAATTAATGCTAGAATTGAAAATTACCAGGAAAAAGGCTGCTAAATTTGATGTTAATAAAAGAAATAAAGATATTTTGAGAAACTATATAAAGTCAGGAAAAGATGAAAATATAAGAATTTTTTTCAATCCAAGAAATTAAGAACCCTTACTAAAAAAGATTTCAATTGAACAGAGTATATAATTCAAATAATCTTCTGTAGTTTAAAAGCAAGTTTCCCCTCAGGAGGCTCACCTTCTTTAGGTGGGTACGGGTGTCACAATTCCGAGGTACCCTAGTGATCTTTTCCTTTTCCCAAGGGGCTTACTATCTTTGGTAAACACGGGTGTCACGACCCCGGGGTATCCCAGTGATCCTTCTCTATTTTCGACCCTCCATCTTGTCATCCAATTTCTTCTTTTCCCGTCCAGACCACAGACCTATGAATGTTTGGCGCAATATAGCCAAAACTGGCTCTTGCACCATAAAACACCAAACTTAACTTAAAAGCAAGTTGACGAAATTGGAGAAGTTAAAACTAAAACTGGTTTTGATAATGAGCCTTCATGCAAAACAAACCAGAAAACTTTCAACAACATGATATATGTTACCATAACAAAATGTAATATGACATGTAATATGTAATAATTTGTAAGTAATTTAAATATTTTTTTTTTTAAAAAAAATATTTGTTTGAAACTTCTCAAATTTGATTGCCAAAGAATGTAGATTTGGGGAATCAAATTATTTTATTGCCAATTTCTGGCATAATTTTCATACATACTAATTTAGACCTTCTCCTCTACTTATGACCATCTATATCTGCAACCTCAGAAAATGTATAAACAAAAATAGTAAAGTAAAATAACTACAAAAGCAGAACTGTAATATCTACTAAAGAGTATAAATATATTGCACTTTTTTCTCATTATGCATGATAATTATACCTACCGTAAAATCCGGCGTATAACGCGCACTTTAAACACAAAAAATAAGGCCGAAACTTAAGGGTGCGCTTTATACGCAGGGTATAAAAATGATAGCTTTAAAAATAGCAAAAGATATGAACATAAAAAAAAAACTTTTCTTTTACATGTATCGAAACACTGTTTATTTAAAAGAAACGACTTGCCTTACGAACTAAAAGAGTTCTAGAAGCATACTATTTTTTCAAAAGTTTAGTATAATACCTCGAATAAATGATTTCAAAGGATAAAAACAATGTATACTAATATTTCAGATTTCTTTGTTAAAAAGGGGGTGCGCATTATACGGCGAAAATACCTAAAAATTTTAAAAAATCAGATTGAATGTATAGGTGTGCGTTATACACCGGATTTTACATAAATAGATTTAACCTTTCGTCGGGTGCACTTCTGAGTGAAACATAATCGGGTACACGCCAGGCCTGAAAAGCCACCAGCATATTTCGATCACCCTTGTAACCAATTTTAACTGGTAAAGGAAGGCAAATGTACCAAATTATACAAAAAAGAACTAGTTCGATGAACAAAATGAAGCTTAAACTGAAATAACCGAAATTGCTAATTAAACACAAAATGCTTTTTCTGGCCTATCAAGCCAGCTGTGCCTGACTTAGGGTTAATTTTCGTTTTATGTAGAGTTGTTAAGATTTGTTTAATTGAAAATAATGCTGAAAAACATAAATCCAATTTATGTCCCTGAAAGGAATGTGTTTTGAAAAAAAAATTAAGAGCTTTCATTCATGTTTACCATTAAACTGGAAGAAAAATCTAAACCTCCAGTTGTATAAACTTATATTCAATTTCTAACTTTGGGAGAAAAAATGAATAGGTTTTCTAGAAAGTAAAGTGGAGATTATTTATTTGCTATCTTAACTGTACATATTGGTAATCAAGAACTGAAGAAGAGAGAAAGGAACTGTGTAACATTAAGTAGGACTCGGTAAAATCGGGATTACAATTTAAACTTGTTCTGTAAAAAAAAGAATAATACATTTAAATTTTATCAAATAAGTAAAGGGTTCAGTTAACAGAAGTATTTCTCTATTGTGTTAATTTTTGTAATTGAAATGAGTAATTATTGTATTTTCAAAATATTGATTTTTGTTATTCAAAAATAACTCTCATACCATAAATTTTAAACTTGTTTTTCAGCGCACAATTTAGTTTTTAAAGTATTAGGCTATAATTACAAATAGTTAAGTTTTTTTGTTATTTGTATTTATATCAATTTTCTGCTTTTTATTACTAATTTCATCGGTTTAGAAATTTATTTATTTATTTTATAGGTTGCAGCTCCTACTCCATCAGGTACATAATTTTTCTCTTTTCTTTTTCAATATTTTGTTATGATTATGAAAATTGAAATTTTTGATTTTATTGCTAATTTTAAAAATGAAATCTTATTTAAGGAATTAAATCAATTATTTTTTCTTAAGTTTTTTTTTTTTTCTTTTCCAAAGTCACTTTAAAATACTAAAAAAGTACATAAAGTGGGATTTTATATTTTAGAGTTTATACAAGTTTCATTATTGAAAATGAATTCCTAAAGGTTAAAATATTCTATCCTTAGATATAAGAAGAAAAAAATGTATTATTGTCTAAAGAAAACCACATACTTGTTATTTTTTAAGTTTGTGATTTATGCCAAATCAGAGTTTGGAAAAATAAAAACATAACCTACTTGTTTTTTTATGTTTTTTTAATTGTTTAAATCCACTGATTTTTTTTATTGTAATGGATGTTGAATTTTCCCCCCTTATTCATTGATAAAAGACTTAAATTTAAAAAAATCCTTTTTTTCTTTAACATGTATGTCTTTCTATAATTTATATATTAAAATTTATAAATACTTAATTCTGTTATATGCATCAGCCTAAAATACTGTTACTTTCACTTCCTTCTATTGTTGTACAATATACAAAACTATTATGGCTCTTAGAATACTGATTTTTTTATTTTTTTTTATAACTTACTGTGTAGAAAATAATATCCCGAATTTTACCTTTAATTTTTTTTTTAAATTGGTTTTTTTCTCTTAGGTATCAATCTTCCTAATCTAACTGGAAAATTAAGTGACTTAAAGAGAGGTAATTCTTTAAATTATTTTATTTAAAAAATGAATGGTATATATTTTCATGAAATATTTGTTTTCGTGTTATGTCCAAATTGAATTTGTTTTATTTATACACTGGTCTCAAAAGTTAAGATACTACATGTTTTTCAAGGCTCACTATTAAAAAAAAATGACAACAATAAAATTCATCATTTATATAAATAAGTGCATGGTTGAGGCAGCCAAGGCCTGTAGGGGGCTGTTGTGCTTTTGAAAAAGATTTATATAAATGATAGTAATGAACTTAAGGAAAACTTGTGCAAAAAAAAATTGTTACTTTTATTTTAAAGAAATGGACACTTATGTAGAATTGGAAAAAAATATGGAAAAATCAGACTTTTGCAACTTTGTGTGTGTTTGGTACATGATTGTGGATCTTCAATTTTGTGGACAATATTTAGGAGAGTAGCAGTGTCTAAAGAAAGTTATTTACCTAATTCAATGAGGTGGTGGGTAGTTAGGTGATTGGGAATAGATTTGTCACAAGCCGATGCTGCTAAATTGTCTTAATGTGATGTGCAGTGTAGTCCAGTGACTGTGGAATCAGTTTGAATTGGAAGATTGTATGTCTAGAAGACATTTTACTTGTGGACCATGTGTTATACAACGTATGCAAAGACCATTTTCTATCTCTTTTGACCTAAAGGAGGACTGAATTGTGACTCAGCTTGTAGCAAATTGTTTTGTTGCATTAGTGATAGTTAGTAGCAGAATCCATTAAAAAATCCAAACTTTTTAAAATATAAACATATAATTTATTAAAAAGAGAATTTCAGATTCTTGGGTAACTATCCACAAAAACAATTTTGTAGCATCACATATATAGTAACTAACTTGATGTAAATTTGCTGGTGAATTGTACATTTTCAGTGAATGTCAAAGTTATGAAAATAGATTTAAGAAATTGGGAGATAAGGACAACTTAATATGATTAAAACTTATTTAGATGCAAAATAATGTCCAACAATTACAAAGTAGAATCTCTTTTATTATGGTGCTTAGACATCTTCACATTGTAGATCTCTATGCAAGATGACCAGTTGTGTGTGCCCTACTGAACTGACGACAGAAATGTGTCTATTTATGTTGGGCTAAAGAACGTGTTTCTAGGACCAGACAGCAATGGGCTTCTGTACTCTTCATATACAAGTCATAAGTCCTCACTGGAGAGCAATTAAATGTGATCTGGAGGAAACACACGGAATACAACAAATCCAACATTGTTGAAAGACTTGGTTACAGAGGTGGTGGAATTATGGTTTGGGCAGGAATCTTTCGGTGGTTACACTGCCCTACATTGAAGAACTCTTAGTGGTGTGAGGTATCATCATAAGACTCCTGATTGTACCATCTGCCTATATGTCGCTATTATTGCTAGTTAACTCTTTCTATGTATAAGGAATGATAATGCATAACCTTAACAAGTACAGCTTGATGAAGATATTCTTGAGAATCACAGTTTAGAGCAAATAGAAAAATTTTGGCCTCAATTTTCAGACCTGAATCCGTTTGATCAGGGGTACTCGACCATCTCTTCTGCTGTGTCACATACATGTCAGCTATTTCACGTGGACAGCATACATATATTAGTTATTTCACGCGAGCTGCTACGTGATAAATGGGGGAGGGGGATAAATGCTTTAAGACCAAGATAACATTAAAAATTTTAAATATGGAAAATTGAACAAAATATTTTTACTTCTGTTTTGCATTTTATAATTTTTATTTTTGTTACTAACACTAAATTAGAAGCATTTAAGAAACACTCCTCCAGAATTTCTGTATCAGTAAACGATTTCATATGATTACCAATAATATAACAAACTTCATAGGCTGTCTTTGTTGCCACTGTGATATTACCACTGACAAAACACTTTGTTGCTGTTGCAAAGATTGTTCAAGAAAGCCTATTTATCACCTCTTGAAAGAGATCTTCGAGGAAAAGTGTCATTGAATGATTCCTGCTTATTGGTATTTTTTAAATACAGCACTTTCTTGACAAATTAAACAATTACTGATCCATATTTGTTTTTCACTACAAAATAGTCAAGCTCCCAATCGTCTTCGAACAATTTATTTTTTTCAAATATTTTTCGCTTGCAAGATATGAAAGATGTTAAAAATTAGTTCCACCCATAAAATCGTTGCTACTCCACTGTTGTCTGTTATCACTAACTGCTACCGTTCCTAATAGAAAAAATATATCAATTGGTACTTATGACACTGGCAGCAAAAAGTAAAATGGATATATTTGATTTCTTGACAAAGAATTTCCCACCAAATTTTTAATAGAATGTTCTTAAGTAAATTTCTCACAGCAATGGACCATGACTGGGATACTTAAAAAGGCTCAGTTGGCCACATGCGGGCCGCAGGTTGAGTATCGCTGCATTAGAGCATATTTGAGCCTATTTTGATAAATATGTTTTAAGTCCTCCAAGATTGGTGGAGGCCGTGATAGCCTAGTGGTTTTGGTCTTGAACTCATGACAGTGTGTGATGAGTTTGATCCTTAGTGCCACTAAAGACCAGCCATGTAGAGGGACTGATGCTCATTAAATCTGTCAAGGCTTGAAGTCCTGTTGTGTCACTGTGTGGTAGTTTGGAGTGGGGAAGGCCCGCTGGAGTCTTATCCGCATCACATGACCAAAATTTAAAATTATGAGGTCCATCATCACAATAAATTTTGTGTTGTTTTATAGCATGATGTTAAGAAGTACTTACCCAAGACTATTACATGAGCTAGTGCAAGGGTTACTCAGTGTTACATCTTACATCAAGTTACATCTTCGCTTCCCATATCGGTGCCTGATAACAATAAGTAGCATGGAGAGATGCTGCTGCATTTGTTTGCAGTTACTGGTGAACACATTTTTGTAATGTTTCTGCAACATTCTTTTGCATAAAACTGTAATGTACTACTTTCTACAAGATAAAGCTTTTCTTTTTTTCTATTTGCATGTGTGTGAGACAGGGGGGGAGGGGGCTCATAAGTTATGTTTGTGTTAAACTTTTAAAAATTTCTGTGTTTATTCATCTTTAAATTAGACACTGAAAACAGGTTGTACCTTAACTTTTGAAGGTCAGTGTATATGTATGCATGCATATATAAGCACACATTCAAGGGTTCGAACCTTAAGAATGGCAACTATTTATTTCTTAACTGATATAAAATTGATACTAGTTTTAGAGTCCTTCAGTGTAGTGACTAGCATTGTGTATAACTTGTTACCAACAGTATGGAAGTCATAGGGTACTTAAAGCTGCACCTGTTATGTTGATAGTTCTGAGTGATCTCTTACCTCACAAGGCTCTTTGGAATAGTTCTAAAGCAAATGTCATGAAGTGGTTTCTTTTATTTTAAGAAGGAATTTGAAATCACAAGAACTTAAATTTGGTCTTAGATGGTATACAGTTCTTTCCAACCACATTAATTGAAGAAATCACTCCCAACTTGCACTGTATTTACCCTAGCATTGTCCTGCAAAATGAGGGGTGGATTCTGTAGTAAGTGTTGCTTCTCCTTTATGAAAGTCGATCAAACGTCCTGTTCCAAAAATAAATAGAAATGCTGCACACTGACTGACTGCTGTCTGAGAAGAAAGTGCATTTGGATAATACTAGTACAGTCGTACATAAGAATCAACATAACTTTCTCATTGCTAGAATTCTGAGAAACTTGATTTTCATGGTGACCCATTATGGTACTGCTCATTTGATTGGTCTTACTTCTGCCACTTGTACAATTTGGCCATGTCTCATCCAACATAATGATACAGCATAAAAAAACTCCTTCATACTCACAGCATTATTTTGCAGTATGTTCAATTATTTATTCAACTCCATTGTTCTAGCTTATACCTGGGATGTTTGAAAGGGAAAGTCTGTTTGTTGAGATAAGGTAATTATGTAACTAATGTTTGGTATCAGAAAATTATTTGATTTCATTATTGAAGCCTCAGGTGGTTCTTTCATCTTAGGAATAAAGTTCAGTGGGTTGAAGTCTACAGCAGTGATGCCATTATTAAAGTTCTAACCTTGTTTATTGTGTGTGGATGGGTGTGAGTGTTTTGTATTATACTACTACCAACATTTTAGTTATTTTATGCTACTATTTTTTATAAATCATCAGTCTTCATTTTAAATTTATATTTTTATTCTAGTTTTCCAAAGAGTTGCTTGTTTTCCTTGTGAATATTTAATAGATGTTCACAAATTGCTCTTTATGACAGACTGTGATGTAAGTATTTTTAAATCTAACATATATTTTTATAATTATGTAGTTTTAGTATAGTTTGTTAGCCTTTTTTTGGGTGGAAAGGAAATTTTTATAATAGGAAGGTAGGAAGTTTGAATTCTTTAAAAGAACTTGTTATTCCCTTATGTTATTAGTTACCATTAAATTTTGTGATTGTATATTGAAATTAAAAACAGTATTCAGTGTCAATATTCTTTTTTTCAGTCAAAGGTTATTCGACAAAATATCTTTGCATTTAAAGGATTCAATTTTGATGTAGATTCTCAGGAATTCCAACAGCGGAAAATGTATTTAGAATAGTAAGTTTTTGTACTCTTCCATTTTACTATATTTGCTTATATTTTTCAAAATTGCCCTGCTTTAGAAAAGTGAATACTGTTTTCTTTATCTGTCTATTATTTATCTTAATTGTTTAGATACATGTTTAAGGCAAATAATTTATTGCTTCATTTAATAAAATGATTTTGAGACCAAATTTTGATTGTATAAATAATATTACTAAGAGATTTACATATGCTTAAAAAGAATTAGTGTGAATTTTTTTTTTAAGATTTTCGACTCATATTTTTCTCCCAAGAAATGTTCTTGGACAAGGGGTTGGCATACTGCAACTCGCAAGCCACATGTGGCTTTTTGCATAGACAGTTGAAGCTCTTCAGATCTCTCCTTTTCCCTTTATAAGCATTTGTTTAAAAAAATTCACCTGTATTTACTTATTCATTTAAACATTTGACTGGTTTAAGACTGTTCTGTATTTAATTGCTCTCCATTTTAAGAAGTTTTTGTGAAAATCAGTGAAAATATTAGAATTGATTCTAAAGCAGTAAAGGTCCAATTGATTGTAAAAATGCTATCATGGGAAGACGCTCCTCAAAATGATTTCCAGCAACATTTATTTACATACATGAGTTCAGGAGCACTCATGAATGGACAAGAGATACTTTTAAATCCGCAATAGAAAATACAATACACATTCTATGTTTTATGACATCCTTAACTATTAATTAAGAAAGTTAAAATCACATTTATATGAAAGAACAACTAATGTGAATTTTAATTATTTTTATAATTCAGAGTAGAACACAGTGTTATTGATATAGATAAAGACCCATCATTTATTTGTAGACTCTAAAGCAGCTTATGATTGTATTAATAGGATTGAGCTTTTGAAGATCCTATATGATTTTAATGTTGCATCAACACATTAGTTTACTTTATAATGCTCATACTCATTGAGTCCTTCTCAATGGTGCAAATTCAAAGGGTATTGTCCATATCATTTGAAATTTGTAATGGAGTTAGTCAGGGAAATGCATTAGCATGTCTTCTGTTTAACATAGCTCTAGACAGGGTGATCAGGGATGCAGGTATTCTATTTAGTAAATCAATGCATATTTTGACATATGCCAATGATGTGGACATTATCGCAAGATCTAGAACTGCATAGGGTGAGAGCTTTCTGACACTGGAGAAATCTGCTAGAAAAATAAACCTAAGAGTGAATATGAAGAAGACAAAACATGCATTGTGGTAGGTTGGGAACCATCCATAATTGGTTTGAAAAAGATTCCTTTAAATTTAAATCTGTAAAAATTTTTACCTATATAGGATCAGAAGTAAATTACCGAAATGTCATGAATCCTGAAATCAGAAAGAGAATTATTACAGCTAATTGCATTTTCTGTGGCTTAAGATCATTTCAGAAGTCTCAATAAAAAGAAAGACAAAAGTCCGGTTGTACAAGGTACTGATTAAATCGGTTTTGACTTATGCCTCAGAGACATGGACCTTGACAAAAAAAAAACAGAAGATCATAGCAACTTTTCAAAGAAAGATCCTGGGAACCATATTTGGTGCTGTTCTCGATACTAACAGTTAGAGAAAAAAATATAAATTTGAAATATAAGATGATATTATTAAGGCTCAAAAGGATTCAATGCTCAAAAGGAGATGAAAAGACTGTGGATTAGGGCATTGCCATTCTAAAAGTGAAGAACTGGAGATCAATTGGAAGAAGGGGCAGAATGGGAAAAACTTTTGAGGACGGCTCAGGCCCACAAAGGACTGTCATGCCAATGCTGGTGATTATTAAAAATGAAACTTTTCTATAAAACTTGAAAATTTAATTTCCAATCTTGTGATATTTTAAAAATAGTTGTTCTTGCACTAAGCCACAAAAATAAAAGTTTCATCTTTATTGTTTTAAAGAATAGTAAATATTACTTTGTGTAAAATATTTTTAAGTATTCTAAAGAAATATTAATAGATTATTAATGATAGTTTTTTTTATTGTGACCCCTCTCTCTTGCCCACGTGTATGCATATAAATGAATCTTTGATACCTTAGTTATCTTTTACTTATAACTTGGCTCTTCTCTCAGCCGTTTGCTGACCCCTGTCTTAGACGGTGATTATTTTTTATAATTTTTTTTTATATAAGAGCATATTTAAGAGATAGTAATTTTTAAATCATTTAAAACCATTCTGCTTTCTAAACAAAGTTGATTCATAAATTGTTTCATAATCTTATTTCATTTACCCCTTAACGGTCACATAATTTTGACAAAAATGGTCATAAAAGGGCCTACTTTTTTTATTCAAGAAAATTATATAAAACTAAGTGTATGTTCAATATATGTATTTATTTTTAATTTTGTGTAAATTTTAAGCTTGAAATGCAAAAAAGTAATCTTTTAAGAAAAGCCAACATTTAAAGTTATTAAAACTGATGGTTTTCCAGCAAAAAAAAAATTAAAAAACATGTGTTTTAAACATTAAAGGAGAATTTTATTACACTTGCTTGATGTAAAAACACAGTAATTTTTCTTCAGAGATAAATTTCAAAGCATGAAATGCGAAGGCCAATATCACAGGTGAAATTGTACAGATCCATCATCACTGCTCTCAGATTCATTAACCGAACTTTCAAAACAATTAGTCATTTTAAGGTTTTTTGCAGATCCATTTATACTTAAAGTAGAATCTGATTCGCTTCCTGACTTCCATAATGTGTACAATATTAAAATATATATATTTTTTATCACAGAATACAACCCACATGTATTCACGAAGAGCTGAACTAATAGAGCTAAGTTTACAAAAACATAACACTAATACCTATGTTTGATTAAGCTAACATCTAGTTTAAAATAGAACTGCTATTTTAAAACATGTTACTAATAATCTGGTACTGCCATATGGTAAGAAATAAACATGATTCCTGGCTGTAAGAAATAGATAGTTTTAATCTTTTTAGCATGTTGCTTTTGCACACTCCAGCCCGGAAATATCATGGGCACAAGAAATGGGGGGGGGTCACCCAGTGATTTTGAGGGGAGCAAGAAGGAAAGGGTTAAATATTTTTCAAATGTACTCAGTTTTATTTTGTGTATTTCAAAAATGAGCTTAAAACAAAGGGTGTCATTAATTCATTTATTTCCTTTTTGTAGCTTGACATTCCATAGTTTGAGAAAAATTTCCAGTGTGTTAACCACAAGATCAGTAGATCTAAGGAATTCTACTAAACATGAATTAGCAACACATTTGACACAAGTTCTAGCAGAGTATACGAAACTCAGAGTTGGTAAGTTTTGCTTTTATCAAATTTTTCATAATAAATATAATTTACTACTAAGTAGAATTGGTTGTTTTGGTTCTAAGTTTTATGAATTTTTAGGATTGAAAGTAAATATGTAAATTACATCCTACAAAAATTAAACTTAATTATTTCTTTAAAAAATGATGGTTTTCATTTGTATGGGCAAAAGTGAATTTGCTTGAAATAACATTTAAAATGAGTATGGCTTATAATAAATATTTGGGCACTGAGAAAAATTCCACACTCATAAACTTAGATTTTTTTATTGCCTTAAAGTTATGCTTATTTTTCAACTAATTTCTTGTTTTGTGTATGATTTATTTACTTATTTTCTATCTGTTTCTAATTTAGAGGAGGATTTAGTTCCACCAGGAATTGCTAAGCAGCCTGAAGTGGTATGTGTGCATTACTGCATTTATACTATAGATTTTTTATGAACTTTTTAGTATTAGATTTATTTATATCATGAAATTCTTAATTTTTTTAGGTATTAATGCTAATCTATTGAAATTTTTAAAAAAAATTAACCATGCATTTGTTTAACTACTGTAAAATCTGGCGTATAACGCGCACCTATACTTTCAAGCAAATTTTAATTTTTAGGTGTATTCGCCTTGTAACATGCGCCTTTTTTTTTTTTTTTTTTGAAGAAACTTGATATGTATGTGCTGTTACGTTTTGAAGTCGTTTATTTGAGGTATTATTTCAAGCTTTAAAAAAAAAATAGTATACTTTAAAAACTGGAACCATTTAAGTTCATAAAAGGAATGCTATTACTTTTAAATAAACAGTATCTCAATATATGTAGAAATCTAATTTTTTTTTCTATGCTCATCAATTTTTTTTATTTTTAAGGGGACATGGTACGATTTACGCAAAAATTTTTAATTTAAAGATTTTTAAAAAATGTTTGGTGTCCTCCTATGTGTGTATACTATGTAAAACAGATTGTATGCTCAAAATTTCATAAAACGCTAGCCCTTTAAATTTTTGAAGCGATTTTAAAATGCTACTCCTTCTACAAAAATTTACGTACATGCATGAAATTTGATTTATAAGTACGTCAAACTATGCATAACAAAAGTTGGTATGGGTTTTTCGATAGCATGATTGGTATTTGTACAATACTTCTTTTTCTGAATGCTTATTGAAAATTCCTTACAAACTACATAAATTCTGAGTTCAATTATTTTTTTAAAAATAAGTATTGCTTTGATTCAAAAATGCATACCAACTTTTGTTACATGTACTTTTAACAATACATGTAAAAAAAATCAAAGCAATAGACACTGTAGAAAAAAAGCCTTAGCATTTTAAATGAAGACAAACTAGTTATTTTATCTTCCTGAAATAAGTTTAAAGTTTTGATTTGACATAGGGATTGAATAAAAACGAACATCAAAGCTATCATAACTCTGCGTTTTTTAAGTTTAAAGCTTTCAAATTTTTTTGAGGTTATAGAAAATTATATAAAGAATAATTTAGGCTAAAAAAATTTAATTTGATTTGTTGACCGATTTTTGTCAATCAAATCGTACTGTGTCCCCTTAAAGCTTTCATTATTATGCACGACTTAACACACACCCATAAATTTCGATGTTATTTTTTTTATGTTAAAAGTGTGCCTTATATGCTGGATTGTACAGTGCATATTAAAAGAACAACCTTATGATTTTTTTTTTAACTCTCTTGTTTTATAATTTGAACTTTTGCATGTATAGAGCTTTTGAACTTCTGTGATTTGGTATGAAAAACAATAGTGGAGTTATGGTTCATGTGTTGGCCTTATAATTCAAAAAACTTGAATAATATTGTCAATATGTTGTTGTTATTGTAACATAGTGTTAGTCAAAAATTTTGTTTTACCTAAGATATAAATATATATTCATATAACTTTTTTTTTCATTAGATTTTCTTTTGTGTGTGTGTGGTTTTTTAATGCTAGTTTTCCTCTTCATGAAATGGGAATAAAAAATTTATAAAATAATTTTCCTGAAAGGTCAATGAAATCAAATCATTCATTCCCCTACCCCTTCCAAATCAAACATATTATTCCATTATTGTATACATCTAAAATTCTGTGAAAGATATTTTATTCAATGTTTTTAAGACATGGATAAATATTTGTTTCAGACCACTGCACCGGTTGTCTCCAGCACTACTCCTGTGGAAAATATTGTAGTAACTCCAACAATTGATCCATCTTTAACAAGTACGTTTACTATATTAAATTTTCATTCTTACCTTTATGTATGTGCTTTCTTCAACAATTTACTGAATAGTACTCTTGTGCAATGAAACTATGCATATTCAATGTAGATTCTGTTGTGAAAATAGAAAAGGCTAACTTGAAATAGATCTTGTTGAATTTTCTGCTTTTGTTACTTTATAAAATAAGTAGAAATCTGAATATTTAATTTTTTTAACAAAATTGAACATTTATAGATGTTAATAATTTTTTTGAAGATGAAATATTTATTTAAAAAATTTAGCTTGGATTTAATATTGCTTAATATATGTACATTTGTTTGATTTTAACTTACCTGAAACACTGAAATTTTGTTTATGTCTGTAATGCAGCTCCAAAGTTTGATGTTAGTAAACACTCAATCTCAAGAGATGTTTGTGTATTAAATAATTTCTGGTTATATTTCGTAAAACTCTCAGCCATTTTTTAAATAAGGGCAAGAAATATATTGAACCATAATCGTGTGTTTTAATTTGTATTATAAAAAATGTACCACACAAAGGTTAGTTTTCTTAGCTGAAATATATACAATTGCAAATCAGGCTTCAAGATTTTGAAAACCATAGTTCAAAGCTCTACTTCCATAAGATTCTCCTTTGCATTTTCCATGGAAATTTTCTGATCTTCCATCATTTTAAAAGGCAAAAATTTTATACAAATTAAGGTAGTGCATACAGTTTGATGATAAATGAAATTTTTAAAAATTCACCTTTTTAAGTTTACAATTCAAGATAAATCAGATTTTTTACCATAAGAATAAGTTAGCTAAGATCTTCCCTTTTCATCCCTCATTATGCCATGTGATGCATATATTTCCACAATTTTTAATGCATTCTTAGTTTTACTTTTTATAATGAAACAAATAAAATTTTGTTATTGACTTAAAATGCTTAAAAGTTTAATAAGTGTGTAAAAGTTGAGCACAGCCTGTTAAAGAAAACTATTTACTTTGCTTAGTATTTAAGATTCAGTTATAAAGACTTTTTAATTTATTCTTGCTGTGTTATCAAAAATTTTGCAATGCCTTAGTAACAAAAACTAGTTTTTCAAAAGTGTTATATTTATCTGGCATTTGTTTTGTGATATTTATTTGTGTGTGATTTGCATAACATGTCTGTTTTTCTTTTTCCAAGGTCCAGCAGTAATTACTAGCTTGCCTACTATTTCATCTGTTTCTAGCCAAGCATCATCAAACATGGTTAGCACAGAAAATACATCTACACCTCTTTCTATAGTAATTATTACTTTATTTTTAAAATATATTATATTGTGTAATTATAACATAATCTGTTACAGCTCACATTTTAAACTTCTGAAAATCTTTTTCTCTGATGATAAATTTTCTCTTCATTCATTTAACATGATCAGTTTTTTAAAAGAAAATGATTTTTTTTTTTTTATTTGGGAAAAATAATTAATCTAAATTATTGTAAGCATAAATAAATAAAGCATTATTCTGAAACAAATTTCATTATTATTTTGCCTGGAGTTGCTTTATGAAATTTATAAGTACTTAATATAATAATTTTGAATGTTTCATAAATGTAGGATGTTTTAATAATGTACACAAAATTTGTAGAAATAAGTACATTTCTGTTTTGGAAGGAAATTCTATTATAACTAACTTTTTTCAGTTAAAACTGACTTTTAATGGTATAAAATTCCTAAGATTATTTTCTGTTTTAACCATTCTAGAAAATTAATAATAATTTTCTTTCAGTCCATTGTTGATACTCGCTCTATTAGCCCTAATGCTAAAGCGCCCCCAAAGGGTAAAAGAAAAAGGAAAACAACCCCGACCAAACAAGTTACTCGGCCTGAAACTCCAAAACAGCCTGCTGAATCTAAGGTTGATCAATACCATGAAATATATAATCAACTCTCCACATGTATGTTTCCTTAATGTTTCTAAAGTTCATTAAAAACTTCATATTCATTTTTTATAATTAACTTGAAAAGTACATTGGTGTCAATATTTTATTCAATTTTTTTTAACTATGACTCCAATAAAAATTTGACTTATACTTATTTCTTACTGGAACCGTAAATGAGCTTATATATACTATACATTATAAGAAGATTCGGATAAATTATTCAAGAAGCAAATGCTTCAGTTAAGAGAAAGATATAAGAATTTCATAAATATGTATAATATCTTATAAAGTTTCATTTTATATTCAATAACTATGCAAACATTTGCATATTTCATGTATCAAAGGGTTTAGTCATTTACTCCAAATAAAACTCTTTTAAAGTACTATGTTAAAATTTGTACAAAAGGTGTTTGCTTTTTATGTGTAAATTATAATTTTAAAAAAATTTGGTAACAAAATTCAAATATAGTATACTGCAAGATCTCAACTAAATATCCAGTCTTACTTTAAACTTAATTTTATCTTATATTCTATCCTGAAATTGTGTCACCCTTTGTATCTCTTGTATATATATTATTTATAATTGAATTTGGTAGTTTAACTCTGATATTTTAGATTTTTTACTAGTTCCTTCACTAAAATGTATTATGTCATCTAAATTTGAAGAGAATCAGCTGTATGAAAAGGATCTTGCATGCTGGATTTTTAATCTGATGCTTCTCTTAAATATCACTTTTGTACAATTTGTCGATAAAATTCAATTTTATTTGTGTTAACATTATATATGCAAGCTCCTAGAATAGAACTTCTTAGGTAAAAAAGTTTTAAAAAATAATGGAATTCATTTTGAATCTTAGAAAGTAAGAAAGATATAAAAATAATGGAATGAAAGAAGTTTATTGATTTGTGTAAAATATTAAGTGATATTCTGTTAAGGAAGAAGAAACATTGGGAAAAGGGAAATAGGATGAACATTTAACACATTTCATAAGACTCAATAACTTGGATCTATTGACAGATTACTTGAATCAGTTTCTGTAGTCTTTCTATTGTATTATTAAGACTATTTTTTGTAAGTATGCATTAATAGATATTGTGATTGTATCTACTCATTTTTTATTGAATTAGTTTTTAAATTTGCTTACTGTCTTTTAAATAATATAAATATGTTTGATACAAACATTGCATTGCATTTTAAATATTAAATCAATGTTTCATTTTATCACAATGAAGATCAACCAACTGTGCCTCCTATTACTCCCATCACTGGAATTGCTGTAGTTCCTGTTGTCAATAGTTATACTCAAGCAATACCAATTCAAGGTATTCAGCAACCCAGTCAGATAATCAGCATACCTCAGACCATTCAACCTACAATAGTAACTCAGAGTATGTGTACGACTTGTTCTTATTCGAAATTTAATAAGTTGTCTGAGCTAATATTTTATGTGTCTTTAGTGGGAATTTTTGAATTTATTTTAAGTGTTTTTATGATTAAAGTTACTGTTTTATCTACATTGTCAAATATTTATAAATTTGTCATTTCATATTACTGTATAGCCTCTTATCTGGATTTAAACAAAGAAGCAAATTTTGTATTGCATTATAGTCAACTTATGTTCATGATAATGTATATTGCAGCAATATTATTAATAACAATAATATACTCTACACCAGTGTTCCGCAACCTTTTTATCGCAGCGGACCGGTCAACATTTGTTAATTTTACCGTGGACCGCTGAGGTGAAAACGTTGATTTTTTTTATATTTTAGACTGTTTTGATTTAATAATTTTAATTCAATTTTATTTAATCGTGACATTAGGATAAAATATAGCTAAACCAAAAAATGAATATAAAGTGATTTAACAAGGAATATAAAGAGTAATTTTCATAAAAAGTAGCTCAAATCCAAGAAAAATATACCACAGTAAATAAAAGGGAAATAATTTAATGTTTCTTGTGCGGCCCAGTACCATTTGATCCACCGACTGATCCGCGGACCGGGGGTTGCGGAACTCTGCTCTACACTAATCAACACATGTATGTTCATTTTAAATTTTGCTGCTGTAACTATATTTATTAGTCATTAGTTTTTTATTGTAATAACAGTTTAAAATATAAATAACCTATATTTTCTCCATTTAATAATTTTTATGCTCTATACTTTTTTGCGCATGTGTGAGAAATTCTAATTGAGTTCTTATTCTTTAAATACAGTACCTAGTAACAACCCAGAGATAATTATCCCGGGACCTATTGTAAATGAATCTGATGAAAACCCATCTAAGAAGATGAAAACTGTAATTATATTTTATGTTTCGATTTATATAAATTAATTTATGCATCAGTTTTTTAAACTAACAATTTTTTTCTTTTTAAATATTTTATTTGTAATTTATTTAGAAACAATGAAAATAAAAATTTAATGTTTTTTAAATTTTGTTTCTTGTAGAATTCTACCACTAATGAAAAAATACCAGAAATCCGTAAGTACCTATTCAAATTTAGCATGCTATTGCTTCTAAGAAATTGTATTGATTTACTATGATTATTGTAATAAATTTGAATACTTTCTAAGATAAATATTTTGGTACAGTTATATTTAGCAGAGAGAAAATATATTTTGCCCTTTCTTTATTAGGGAATAATTTTTTTAACCCTTTAAGTGCAACCTGCATATATATCAGTCTTGCTCAACCGGTGTGGTATGTGCCCCAGACAGACATATTTGTCCTTCTGAAATATAATTCTCTTCTTTGCACTGCTATCAATAAAACTATTCTGAAGGCTTTGGAATGCAATGCAATACAATAACCTTGACAGTGTTTACAAAAGATTTACTTATTTCTGCCTTTCCCTTTCAGTACACTGCATACGCCTCACCTTTGTATAAAATGGTGGCACTGGGGAGCGAATTGCGTTACTTTTAATCGGCAGTTAAAGGTTAATGAATTATGTAGAAACAATAAAGTTTGCATACATTTTTAAATAAGTAATATTTTTCTGTCTTGGTAATGATAAAATATTTACATATGTGTGCATTCTTTAAACCTTGTCTGTTTGTATTTCTTTGCCATAAACAATTATCAATTTTGAAACACTTAAATGATATACTTTTATGAGGATATTAAAAGAAATCCTTCTGTATGTGTGAGTGTTAAGTAGTAATTTTAATTTCTTATATATTTTCGTGTCAGACTGACCACCTGACTAGAACATCTGCCCATGCACCTCAGCAGGCCTTGGCCCTCATGGGCTGTTGCACCACTGAATTTAGTTTAGTTTTAGTTTTCTTATATATTTGTGGTTTTCAAGTTCATGTATACATTTTAATCATACATGAATTAAGTATAATAATTATAATAGAATTTTTACTGAAATAAATACTGATTTAAAAAGAGAATTGTGATTTAATTTTGATATAAAAATTTTAACATTTTTGCTTCTTACAGTAAATTATTTAATACTATTTAAGTCTTATATATTAATGAATGGAACTTAAACTTATGTTTCAAGTGTAAAAAGCATCTAAAAATATGTTCTCCAACTGACAACATTATTAAGCAGCATTTCATATTTTCATTTATTATTTTGCATCTTCTTTAGGTTTAGTATTTCAATTATGGTTCAGTTATTTCCATTTATAATCTCCCATCTACATTTTCAGTATATTTTTTAAAAAAGATGTGATGAATCACTTTTTGATTCCTGTTAATTTATTAAATTGTAACATATAGGTTTACATTTTTTTCTTCCTTATATATGTGATTAAAAAAATATTCATAAAATCTTTTCTTCATTTGTAGGTGATACAAATGTTATTCATAAAATCTTTTCTTCATTTGTAGGTGATACAAATGTTACAGATGACGGAGATTGTGATAAACCCCTTTCATCATTAGTTGGCCATCCAATAGTAAATTCAAAAACCTTTTTTATTTTCCCCTTCCATGTTTCCCTTCCATTGTAAATTAAACTTTCTTTGCTAAAGGTTGTGTTTTCAATAATTTGTTTTTTTCTCCCATTCCTACAGGACAGTGTTTTAAAGAAGCATATAACAGACATTGTAGAAAAAAGTGATCTTGAAAACATTACAATTAATGGAGTCATTCAAAAGGTACGTCTTTGTTTTACATTACTCAAATAATTGAAATTTTCAGAGATGTATTATTTTAAATAATGCTTAAAACATATAAATTAATGTGTAATTTAAAATTTTGAGTATTTTTCTCAAATCTATAATTTTTCTATTTAAAACTTGCCCTTTATCCCAAATATTTGTGTTTAGGTTGTTAAATGCTTATCAAGTTATATACAGAAATGTAGCATAATCAAAGTTTGAAAATATAGAGTGTACTAAATAGCTACATTATTTTTAGCTTCACTAGACATTTGATGAAAGTGAAACATTGTGTAAAAAATCATTTATGAAAGAAATTCTTCAGTATGATGAAGTAAAACTTTAATTTTTAAAAGATTGAAATTTCGGAGATGATCAACTTCCTTGCACAAATACTTAATATTAATTTTTTACCTTTTCTTGCAATATAGCTGAAATCAGTTCTTGTGCCATAAAACTCCAGACTCACTTTCCTTTTCCTCAATACAGTTACAAATCCTTTAGATTTTTCGAAATACTATTCTGTTGTTATATATGACATGTTTCGAGTCAGAATCAGACTTAATATTTTAAAAGGAACTTTATTCAGTGAATTCTCGACATCATCTGACGCTAAGAGGCAGAGAGAAAAAAGAACACCAAAGTGAAATCTAAGTGTTTTACCACTTAAACCCAGATGTGAGAAGTACCTCTGATTTTATGAGTGTACTTGAAAGTTAATGCTGACATACAGGGCTATTAAATATAATAATCTGGGATAAGAAATGTTTAGTGGATTAGGCGATATGTTTCGGTGATTAATTTAATACTTAAATGTAATGAAAAATAAAAGTAAAGTGGTATATAGGGAATTTAATTTTAAATATAATTTAATTATCCTTACATATATATCTACACTATTAAAATCCGAAGGTAAACAAATATATCTTTCTATCTATGCGACCCAATTTTCTCACAAACCACATGACGCAGAAACTCGCCGAAGGTACCAAAATTTCGAAAATGATCCAAGGAATCCGTTTTGACTATTTATATTCCGATATTCCAAGTAGTTAAAAAGATATTAATTAAAAACCTTAAAACTCATAATTAGTACCATTTCCACCGCCAGGGTAAAATTCGGAAATTCTTTTTTTTTCAGAGGTTTTTAAAACGCGATCTAATTTTTTTCATGAAACTCACACAAAAAATAATTACAGACTTGTAAAGATCATTTATTTCTCCACGATATGCTATAATTTATTGTACAAAATAATTATATTTTGTATTTTTTACGATTTTTTTAAAATGAGTCTAAATCTGTTCCTTTTTTTTTTTTGAATACG
>BMAV01014895.1:162883-180225 GCA_019973955.1 Trichonephila inaurata madagascariensis
ATTTTAATTTCTAGTTTTAACACAGCTATCCCTATCTAAAACAATGAGTTCGTGGTGCATTTTTGAAATAAAGCAAGTTGGCTGCCAGAAGTTATTTTCAATAATTAATTATAAATATTAAATTTATAATAGAATACATATTTTCTTTTGTTTTTATGTATTAGGTATTTATTTACGGTCAATTACACCTTACTGCGTATGTACACTGACAACATGGCGATTTTTTTCCAACACAAAGATTCTACCTTTATTTCTCATATGCTCAACCGATATCTTACTTGCTTGGAAAATTGGTTCTCAGAGAGTGGGAAAATGCACCTAACGTTCCAAATACAGTAGCAATATTTTTTGATGCTAGAAAGTGGATCTCTGTATCTTTTTGTTAAATAACAAAAATTACCTGTCTCAACACTGCCAATCTTGGTGTCATATTGAATAAACAACTTTCTTATGAACAACATACACCTTAACTAAAAACATTAATATTAAAGTATTTAAATTGTTTTTAATGCACATTTTCATTAATTTTTCAACCCTCCCCCTTGGAGAACATGCATTATTTTCATTAGTAGTCTCCAAACTGGAGATTAGAGTCCGACATGGCTAAGCGCTTCCTTATTTACCCCAGCGACATTTACGGTCAATATATACAGTTACTTTTCCTGAAGAATTAGCACTAGAACATCTGCGATTTTGATTACCCTTAAACTTCCGCCGGTGTCATTTTGACACCGCGACATAAAATATATAAAATAATTATTTTAACTAAATAATTGCAGGATAACTGTTCATTAAGGTTTCGTTTTACGACCTTTTAATATAATCTCATGTAATTAACATATTTTATGGCCCTTTATATCAAAAGAAACTGACGTTGACATTATGTTTCGTGAAGCCTGTTGGATCATTGCTTTGTTGCAAGACATTTCGAGTTGAAAATCTACCAGGAATATTACTATTATGCGGTACCTATTCTGTGCCATCCCTAGTAATATATATATCAGAATTTACTGGAATATAATCAATTATGTCTGTTTTTTCTTCAGATTCTTCGTAGTTACTTTCACTCAATCTTATGTCTTCATCAGGATCTAAATTACAGCCGAATAATTCTCAGAAATCTCTCGCAATAAATTAACAATTTCATCAGGGCTTAGACCTTTTCTGCACAAGGTTCGAAAATCGAATGAATTTTTTTTTTTTTTAAATTTTTTATGAGCAGATAACCAAATGCTATGGAACGAAACACTTCGACACAACAATTTTAGAAAAAATAGGATTCGTTTCCGCTGTTAACCCTATAATACTGCATTCAAGGTCAAATAAATGTGTGATAGTACTTTAAAAGTTTGTTTTACTAATAGTAATGATGGACGACAGCTATTAATGATGATAAATTGCCTTGATGTCGAAATGAGACCAGCGGACATTCTAGGTATTTTTAGTTGTAAAATTTCTCTTAATTAACCTAGAGCCACAAAACTTTTACTGTGTAATTACCATGGAAAATATTTAAAAATCACGAAAATTTTTCAAATTCCCTACAAAATTGTGGAAAGGAGATCAAACTGAACAGGCTCCGGTTCAAATTGACACCGATGGATTTTCTAGTGTTAAATCATACTATCTCTGAATGTACAAATGGATTCAATCACATCTGAACATATACTTAAGTTGATTTTAATCTGTGTTTTAATATTAAATAGGTTGGTTTTGAAGGTTATTTTATATATATATAGCACATCCTAAGTTAAAATCTTCAGTAAAAGTTTTTACTTTTGCATATTTTTTTTTCGCTCTCCTTTTTTTAATATCTATCCAATACTGCACACAGAGGATTTTGCTTTAGTTGAAAATCTACCCAAACCCGCTGACTTATTTTCCCTATCAAAAACAGTACACATAATTTTTTTTAATAAGCAGTAATTATTTTTTGGTTATTTTATTTTATTAGTTAATGACTAAATCGAAGGAATTTTGAATTTCTTAAGTTAGATAATTATTGCAGAATTTTCTTGACCCTTGTTGGGTATACTACACACAGCAGCACACACAAATGGGGGGGGGGTTAGTCTGAACCCCCACCATAGCCCTTGATTTTTTTTGTATTGAATATAATCCTATGTATATAGTGCGTAAAATTCAATTAAGTATTTGTTATGAAAATTAATTTTATTAATTAATGCTAATTATTTATTCAATAATTTATTTTGTACTATTTTTGTTCCCGAAAGTCAACAAAATAATGTGTTTGGCGGAATATTGTGGTATGATACAAGAACAAAATGGACTTTCAATCCTGCTCCTTCCTTGAAAAGTTCTTGAGAGCGCCAGACTGTATAAAAATAGTACAATTTTTTTGTAATTGATATTTATGTATCATTAAGATTTCAGATGTCGATTTACTATGTTTTGGAAGTAAAATAATTTAGTTCTTTCTTATCTTTTTTAGCAGATTTTTGTCATTTTACGCAATACATAAACCTGAATTTTCTTTTCTCGAGAAATATTGCTTACTCGTTTGCATAATAGTTATAGAGAAAAAGTCTTTTCATTATCAATTTTGTAAGATATTCTTTTGAGAAATACAATTAAAGTTATAGTAGAGTTTTTTAAAATTTCATTATCACTTTATCGATTGATTTTTTAAAGTGTTTTTTTTATGTATTTTTTTTAGCCATCTTAGACTTTATTTGCAGGAAAAGATAAAATAATTGAAACTCCTCTAGGAAATTGCAATATTTCCTTGTTTTCGTTGTAGTATTCTTAAGGTTTTCCTTTTGGCTTACCTTTTCTCAGTCACAGATAACCTAACATTGAGCTCTATTTAAAGAAAAGAGTCGAGCAACTCATGTAAATAACAAAAATCTCACAAAGCGTATTTTATCATATGGTATTTAATAAATGTTCATTTCTTTCAATCGATCTCCAAATACTATTTTCATGAAGAATTTTTAATTTTTATATATACATACACTTCTCTACTTTTTTCTGACACAAAAAAGTAAGCACGTTACCAAAATAATCCTTCATTCAATAAAGTTTTCTACTACTTACCAAAAATCTTTGACGTCAGTAGTAAACATGGTCGCCATTTTGTTTTCTGTACTGTAACCGTGAAGTCTTAACACCCGCCATCTTGGAAGTTGCCATTTTGATTTTGAAAGGCAAGAAACGTTGATCCTTGCTGGTGGACTATTATTATTGAAGTAAGATTAACATGCATCTAAATGTTACAGTTTTGCATTTAATGTTTAACTTAGAGTTTAATAAGTTTTAAATCTTTTATTAAATAGATTTTGTGCATATTAAACTCGCGTTTTATATTTACTTAATTTTGCAACTTTTAAATCCTATCTGGACTGAATTTGCATAGCATTCTAACAAGATTATTTACGTACATTTGTAATTTACATTTCTAGTTTAGTAAAAATAGCAATGACTGACTGAATGCCATGGTTTGAATGTACCGCGACATGGGTATAGGCTTGTTTGTTTACGTTTGGTTCTAAAGGCATTATGGCCTCCAGAGATGAGTGAGATTGAAGCAACCGTTTTTCATTTTGTAGGCAGTGAGATACTGCTGATAAAATCGCATGCATTTTAATAATTACAATGAAAAATGAATGAAAAACGATTTATTTTCGCTGATTTATTTTTTTACATAATTGTTTCGGTTTTTTTGTAGATAACTATTTGAAAGAACTGTTGCCAACTCTAAAAGTAAAACTTTCAATTTAAATAGGGTTTTTTTTGGTAAGGGGGACTATGCATGCGGGAGGATTGCATAATTTTCGATGCATTTTAAAGGTTTCATTTTTTTTTTTCTATTACTTAATTTCTCATTTTAAATTTTACTTTGAAGTTAAGTTTAAAGCCTTTTTACTCAAAAATGTTGGATGATTGGATTTCTTAATAAATTATTCTTTCGATTTGCGCGCGTTTTTTTATATCCTACTCTAAATATGTATTTATGTGAAATAATTAAAATTTAATTACCTTACAATCAAGTTGAATTGTTGCTTATTTGCTACCAGATGTTTTTCAGTGATAATTTCATTGAATTTTTTTTTAGGAAATAATTTCACTATTTTAGTTAAACCAAAATTTCTAACTCTCTTTTCTTAAAAATAAATGCAAAAAAAAGTTTTTTTTACTGATAACAGGAGGGAAAAAAAAGAAACATACTGTCAATACTGATGGCCCAGTTTTAAGTGTGGTGCTAATGAAGTTAAATATAACAATTGTAATTCAATTATAAAAAAATCACTCAATAACTTTTTTCTGTTAATAAATATAGGTAACTGTAATGTTAGACTAAGCAGTAGTAATCACTGAATTACAATAAATGCAGTGGACCACAAAAGTGTTCCTACACTTGCAATTTCCAATAAAATTTAATGTTTTTGACTAATAAAAATTAATATATTGCAATTTTTTTTTTGATATTTGTAACTTGTTCTTAATAGAATGACATAATCAATTTTTTAGTAGTAGTGTAACTATTTTTTTAAATAATTAAAAATCAATAAGCTACTTAAAAATTATGCCACAAAAGTCTTTGTACACTTAACAAAAATCTCAGCATAGCTTTAAATATTGTATTTCTTTCTTAATTTAGTACTTAGTGGAATATCTTTTAGTGTCCACAACAACTTTTAAACGTCTTGGTATAGATTTAATTAGTTTTTTGTAATTTCTGAATTGATTTTTCTCCATTCCTCTGTGATTATTGTTTTTACTCCATATTTTGTGTTTATTTGTCATGTTTTTTTTTTACATTGAAATCTCACCAGATATGTTCTACTGGGCTAAATAAAGAGTTTGAGGAGATGTTTTCAGAATTTGGGGACAGTTATAGAGACACCAGTGGCGTACATTGAGAGCAGTGCGCTTGGTGCCATTATCCTGTTCAAAAATGAAATTGTCTCCAATATTCAAATTTTGGGCAGATAATTTAAAGTTTCTCTTTAAAATATTTAAATAGAGCTCATGATTCAGAATACCGTAAAAAATACCAAATTACCTAATTCTGAGGCCGATTTACATCCCCACGCAAGAACACCTGGACCTCCATGCTTCAGCATGGAGGTGGAGCAGTTCTTGTTCCACATAAATTCATGGGATTAAATTCTTCAGTTTTTCATTTACAAGTTAGGTATATGCACATTGGAACCAAAAATGTTGAATTTCCTGTCATCCCAATCAATTTGCTGTCAATTTTGAATTTTCTGAAACTTAATCCTAAGAATCTAGTTGGGTCAATGAACCATGGAGGTGGAAGTGTTCTTGTGTGGAGGTGTAAATAGGCCTTAGAATTAGATAATTTGGTAGTTTTTGATGGTATTCTGAATCGGGAGCTCTATTTAAATAATTTAAAGAGAAATTTTCAATTATCCATCCAAAATTTGGATATTGGAAACGACTTCATTTTTAACTGGATAATGACGCCATGTGCACTGCTCTCACTGTTAGCCTTTGGTGTCTTTGTCCAACAATTCTGAAAACACCTTCTAAATCACTTTATTTAGCCCTTTAGAACATATTTGGTGAGAATTTGTTTTTTAAAAAAGAAAACATGACATATGAACTCATAATGTGAAGTAAAACAATAATCACAGAGGAATGGAGAAAAATAAATTCAGAAATTACAAAAAACTAATTAAATCTGTACCAAGACGTTTAAAAGTTGTTGTGGACACTAAAAGATATTCTACCAAGTACTAAATTAAGAAAGAAATACAATATTTATAGCTATGTTGAGATTTTTTTTAAGTGTACAAAGTCTTATGTGGCATAATTTTTTAGTAGCATTTTGATTATTAATTTTTTAAAAAATAGTTGCACTATGTGTTTAAAAAATTGATTATGTCATTCCATCAAGAACAAGTTACAGATATCATAAAAAAATTACAATACATTAATTTTTATTTGTCAAAAACATTAAATTTTATTGGAAATTGCAAGTGTACGAACACTTTTGTGGAAGATGAATTTAACATCATATTTGTGTGATTCTCATATTTGATATAGGATACATTTGCATAAACAAAAAGAAATATTCTTTGAAGCAATAAAAGGTTTTAAGTTTTTAGTTTTTGCTGATAAATTTCCTTTAATTATGAAATAAATTTTTTGAATTATGTTTTATTTGCTGGAATTCAATATTTAATGTATTGAATTCTAACTTTTGAAGTATAAAGTAATTCATAAAAGAACAAAAAATTATCAGAATCAAACTATGATTTCATGTAATAAAATTATAGAAGTTTTCATTTTGGGGAGAGTTGTCAAATTTTTATTTTACTTGTACTTTATGGAGCTTTATATTCTATTTCTGGGAAAAAATCTATTTAATGTTACTTGCCTCACATAGCTTACATATTTGACCTGGGGACATATATCTTCTGCGTACTGAAACATTTTTGCTTTTAAAAACAGTTTTATTATTGAAAGTATTAATTCACCAAAAGAATAGTTATGATTTGTTATATTGAATATAGCAAAATTAATTTTGCTGAAATTTGCAAATCTTGGCTCAAGTGTAGTATAGGGGGCCACTTTTTGATTTGACGATTTTTCTTCAGATTTGGCAATTTTTATCTAAATGTCATGGTGAGATATCAAAAATTCATTTTATAATAAATAATTCTAAAAAAAGTACCTTGGCGACCACTTTTAGTCGTCAAAAAAAGGACTGTGCCAAGTGGCCCCCCCTATACTACACTTGAACCCAAATCTTTTGTTACATTTGCTGTTTTGATTTATAATTGATTGTGAAATCTGTAATGTGAATCAGTGAAATGGGCTGTTTTTATTTTATTGTTCATAAGATACATTTATTTTTACTTTCTATTGAGTTAATACTACATATCTAAAGTACTGTATGTAATGTAAAACTGTGTAACATACTATTAAAACTGGAAATTTTATTTTTATGTTTTTGAGTGAGTGATGTCAAAATTTGGCTACTCTTTTCATTTGAGAAGTAATGATGATCCTTTCCTTTTAATCTTCTCCAAAATATTTGACAATTTGCTGATTTAGTCTTTTTTTTATAACTATACCTTTTAATCTTTTTGTTCTTTCTCTGAAATAATTTTTTTTAAATAAACAAAAGTTTCTTTATTAATTATAAAATTTAAAAATTAGCAAAGTATTCTAATTATTGTAACATTTGTATTAAAATTTAAAATTGTCTTATATTTAATTGTAAATAAAATATTGATTTGTTCACATAAGCAGAAAACAAGTTAAGGTTTTATTTTGTTTTTGATACTTATTAGTTACAGGGGCCATGAAACTGAACATGACAAGATATAGAAAATATGCCAAAATCTGGTTTATATCAGTTGTTTATATTATAAATTAGTAGCATTATTTTCAAATATCATCATCTGTGAATAGTGATTAATTTGAGTTGAGAATCACTTTTTCTTTTGGCACTGTTGGTTTAATTTATTGGTTATGGGAAGCTTATCTGAAAGAGACAAATATGGTAATATGTAGAAAGTACCTTAAACTCTTGGGTTTTACCAATGGATAATATTATAAATAAAATTCATTAAATCCCATTAAATTGAACTTTTTAATTATTGTGTTTGTAGTGAATTGATCATGTTCGAGTTGGCGACAACTCAGAAAATCAATCGCCAACTCATGGTCCCTATAACTGAAAAATGCTTTGTTTTCTAATGAAAATAACAGGTGAAGCCTCTTTTCAGGAAACACCAGACATGAAAAAGTTGTTGGAAAAAAATGTTACAAAGATGTATACATTTTCCCTCATTTTGGAGGAAATGTAAGAAATCTTTATACTATTTGATAGCTAAGTAACATAATAAGAAAAAATTTATGTTTTAATGTTATTAATTTTAATTTATTTCTGATTTTGTTTCAAAAAAATGCATAAATCATATAATAGACTTAGAAATACTCTTTTAAAAGTACAAGGTTTGTTATGTATAAAAAATAAGTCTATTTAAGGCTGTCTTCGCTTAATCTTAATGAATAGGACCCCAATTGGGAATATTTTTTCAGATATATATATACTCATACACTAATATTATATTTTGGCTTCACTATCTTTTAGAGAGCAGCATATTTAATTATACATTTTTAACCAAGTTGAATCATTTTTTTCTGGTATAAAATGCTTCACATTTTTTTGTCCTATACTGTAATGCTAACTTAGCTATCCTTTGATGTGTTAAAAAAAATATGAATTATCTATGGAATATTTTGGAATTTTTAAAAATGCTACATTATAATCAGATTATAAAAAATGTTGCAGATATTTGTGAAAATCAAGACATTTTTCTGTCCAAAAATGTGCTCAGTATTAAGTAAAGGCTCTTGTACAGTTGGTGAAGACAGCATTAATTGAGATGATAATGGCTTGTGTGCTTGTTTTTCAAATGCTTGCATTTTTGGCATTAATTTATAAAAAAATATATACATAATAATCATTCAAGGATTGATTTTAGTATATTTTTTCTGTCAGTTAGTTATAGTTTATCTATTTTATTATTATGTAAACATTTCACTGGAAATTTTAAAATATGCACTGAATTATCCAGAAAGTAGTCGCATAAACATTTTTCAGTTAATTTTAATAAAAAAATGCAAAGCAATACAACATTTGGTATTTAATGGGTTATTCCTGAACATTTCACTTTTTTTTTACATTTTGACTGTTATATTTTTCAGTTCTTTTAAATGTCCTGAATATTGTGTTTTCTATCATTCTTCTGTTATTCAGTTGAAATATTTTATGGGGGAAAATTATTTTTCCCATATTTTCCCATTTTTATTTCCATTTATATTTGATCTTGAGAATCTCATAAATCTTGAGAATATGGAAACATTTTACAATTTTATAAATTATGTAAAAATACAATAATATAGCTGTTGTAAACAAATATTTAGGATTGTTTATTTAGAATTGTTGTATGTCTTAATGAGTTCTGTCCAAAACTCTAAACCAGAGTGAGTAAAAGAAATTATTTTGAACTAGGATCAGATGATATCGTTAAGATCTGAGATGACATTGCATTGTCTCTAATACCAATATAAGAATTTTGAGTTCAGACAAATTGATATTTTCTAATCTGAAGAGAAGTTTTTGCATGTTTGACACAAGTCCCACTTTTAGAAATAATATTTAGTACAATATACAGATACGTTTTAATTTGCCTTTCATGTATTGATGTGTTTGTATTGATCTAAGTTATTAACCATATAAAGAGATCAAAAAACTTATTTATTCCACTACTCTTTGTTGAACAATAGGCAGCATAATCTTGGAAGTCAATTCCTCACTAAGTTTTTTCCCTCTTAACTTTTATCTTTGTTCCAAACATAACAAATTCTAATTCATCAGTAATTATTGTACCATTTTAAGAGATAAATCTTTATTCATTCATTGCTGAGTGTATTTTTTGAATTTTCTTGTTTATAAAATAGTTCATTTTCATCATATAAATTTTCTGTTCATGTGAACTGATTAAATATCTGACAGATTCGGAATGAAATGTTATGTAAATCTTCTAATCCAACTGCAAGTATTATACAAAAAAAATCTCAAGGGTTTTGTTCAGTAGGGATGTTGAAATAATCAAATTAATGGTTCCTTTATCAGGAATTTTTATTTGTAAACAGAATTTAAATAAGTGATTGCATGAATTTGTTAAAAATTTGGGTATTGACTATGCTCAACCAGCTGAATCCTATTATTGGCTTTATTTGATTTCCTGTGGAATAAATTATTGGTGGTAATTGTTGATTTTGATGGTAAATTGTGGTAGAATTGTATGGTTTAATACAATCTCTTCAGTTCCACTCATTTATATCATTTTACATCAAAAACAACCAATTTCTTTCATTAACATTTTCTGCTGTGGTTTTGAAACATTATTAAAATGCCATAAAATAAAATTGTGTTTTAAAATGCATTTGTACTTATTTTGTAAATTCTTGCTGTGTTCATTACAAATTTAGTATTTTTGAAAAATATTTTGATGGGAAAAATAAAAACATATACTAAATAATAATTATCTTTGAATTAAAATTAGAAAGAAAAAAAAAACTTTAAAAAAAATATTGCTTGTATTACCAAAATCTTAAAGGAAGTTCTTGTATTTTAATTATGCTAAGTTGATTTTGCATAGTTCTTGAAAAAAAAAAGTTTTTTTTAAAGGTTTTCATTTTAAATGTGTTTTATTATGAGCAAGTTTAAAAATGTATAAACTTAAGCACTTGTAGTGAAATGAACTCTGATATTCAATAGAAATTTTTGATTAACTTTAAAAATGTAAACTAGTTATTGTGTGTTTTAAATCAATGGTTCTCATAATGCTGCATGCATACCCAAGGTACTCGAAGGCTTTCCAATGAGTATTCAATCTGTTCAGAAAAGAAAAATATACCAATATCTATAAAATTTTAACTTTTTTTCATTGTAAAAAAAATCAAGATAGGAAAAGTTCTCATGCTTGGGGTTTTCATTTCTAATTATTTTAATAGAAATGAGCTGTATGTGAAATAAAAGTGATAATTACTTCTGAAAAAAGAAAAGAAAGAAATGGCAAATTTTGGCCATCTTTTAAAAAAAAAAATTTTTTTTAGCATTTATTATTTGTTAAATAAGATGATTTGAAAATTTTCTTGAGAGAAAAAGAAAGGTATCCAGTAAAATGGTTTTTTTCTCTATAATGATTGAAAACAACTTAATTGTTTGATTCCTTACTGCAAATTTCAAATATCCAATTTTTTAGCCTACTAATTACTTAAGACCATATTTATCTCTTTCAAAAATAAAAAGTTTGCTTCACTTTTAATTGTTTAAAACAAATTGTATGGGGTACATTTTCTTGCTGGGCAATATTAAATATGCAGGGGGGGGGGGGCAAATAAAAGTGGCCCGGGTTAGTGGATACGATTGGACATGAATGTGATGTGCGCACTAAGAGATCAAAACCATTTCAGATGCAGGCTGTGTCAGCTGGTGTTGATCAAGCAGTTGATCAATGGTAGTCACAGTGAAGCAGAGGATGTTCATTGTGGAAAGTTCTGTTAAAACAAATTTATGGAAAGAGTGTGCTTGGTTGTTCACTCATGAATTTAAAGGTGTAAAGAGTACCATGTAATAATTAGTCACAAAATGGCATCAGACAGGATTTATTTTGATCCAAACAAAAGCATTCCGAAATATATCTGAACTCCGGAAAATGTTGTTACAGTTAACCAGAAAATGCTTCAGAGTCCTTACAAATCACTGATTTCTGATGCCTGTATATCATGTCTAATATGCCGACAAATACTCTATCTGGACCTGAAAATGCATCCCTGGTTGTCATGCATTAAAACCAGCAGATGCACCACAATGCCTTCAGTTTTGTAATTGACGGTTTACTGAGATAACAATAAATTTCCTGAACATGGATCTTTTCTTTATTTCTGAAGGATCCTAGTTTCAACTGAGTGATTATGTGTCAACACACAGAATAACAAGTTCTGGGCAGCGGAGGATCTGTTTGATTTTCACCATGTACCATTGCATGTTCAAAGGATTGGTGTGCAGTGTCTACACACCATATTATTGGTCCTATCTTCATTCTCAGATGGTAAATCCAGAGCGTTACATTTCCAGCATTTGAATTCATTTGTGGCAGCATTAACTGAAAAGGAAAAGACCTACAGTTACTTCCAACAGGATGGTGCAACTGCCCATACATTCTGCTGAACTATGGATCACATTTACCCACTCTTCACTCCTGACGGAGTTTTGAACAGAAGTCAGTCTGGTCTTGACCTAGCTGGCTACCTAGGTCACCTGATCTGTTGGTGTGCAAATACTTTTTGTGGGGAAACTCTCTAGTCTAAGGTGTATCATAGCAACCCTCATAGTCTTCAAGAATTGCAGCAGAACATTTCTGATGAGATTGCAGCAATCCAGCTTCAATTTACCTTCTGCAACTTGCTGATCAGGGCCCAAAGGTGCCAAAAGATGAATAATGGTCATTGAACTATCTCTTTTCCTTTTCCATCTTACTTTGTAAACTGGAACCCTGTCCTCCAGGCAACTTTTATTTGTTCTACCCTGTATATAGGCTTACCATATTTTTTCAAGTCTAACCTAGGACTCTGAAATTACTTAGTCTCTGAAGTTATCTGAAACATTAAATTTTATTTATTCATTTGTATTTTTCACTGGGCAAGGCTTTTTTCAGAAATTGTTTGTTTTAATTGCATAAGGTTTGAAATTAACTTGGACATTTAGTAAATCTTTAATAGTAGATACAAAAAGTCTATATCTCTTTCTGCATATTAAATATTCTCCACAATTGGCAAAACTCTCAACTGGGGCAGATGTCTCCGGAAAAGACACCACAAACTGCCTTTTGAGAAATATTTCAACCTGTAATTTTAGTCTTTTGAAATACCTTAAATATTGATTTCCTCTTCTTTAATTCTATCTGGTATTTTTTCAGAACCTGAACCACACAACTTACCATTTGGTTTTGAATTATGGAGTTACACAATGTACAGTCATCAAATAATTTATCAATATTTGTGAAATCTTCATGATTCTATTAACAATTTGAATATTTCTTCTAAATCAGACCTAGCAATTTCAGTTTATAAACTGATCCACTGAAACTTTACTTTATCAAAACTATGTCTGTATTGTATTCTAAGATTTTAAAAATTGTCTAAATTTGAGAATTTTTTTTTCCCATAAACATCATATTTTCTTTTAGAGTGGTAAGCTGTTTGATGGAAAATGGTATAAGTTTGTGAGGTTTTCTTTCCTGAAATTGACAAATTAATCTAGAATATACATGAAATGCTTTTGTTGCTGTGATAGAATATCAGGATTATATGATTAAATAACTGGAGTACCATATAAAAATTTCAAAAACAGTTCACTTACTAAATTTCCTAAAAAAAATCAGGTAATTTCTCTAAATGAGACTTATAATTTTAGGCCATGAAAAATAGAAATAATTCTGTTGTAGGTAACAAGTTAAGGAACCTTGTGCTATTATGTGCCTATGTTTAGCTATCTTCACACGGTCTTCAGTATTATCTTTTTTTTATGCACAATAGAAAATTCTTGAATACACTGCAATGTTTTAAGGCATGGGCCTCAGGGGGAAGAGGTTTTCATCTTGTTCCATACTTGATCTCAATTAGATTATGTTCTGAATAGTTTTAATTGTCAAATGTTGTTCCTGGGTATATTATTAAAAAAACTGTGGATTTCAAATTATATGCCAGGTGGCAATAGCAGCAAGGCTGCATTATTATGTTATGTCAGTGTCTGAGCCTATGTTTACCACTGTTAGGTTAGTCGAAAGGCGGTAGTCAAGAGTCGAGTCAGTTTGTACCTAGGTTTGTAAGATTATGAGTCTTGTACACTTATTTATTACAGGTTTCCATTTGTACAAATATTTGGCAACATATGCTATAAACTATCTTCTTAAAAGGGTCACAGGTGGGGGCCTATTTCTCATTGGGGTCAAGGGCCTCAAGAAATCTTACGATGTCACAGCGAGTAAATAGTATTGAGTAATCACACTCATTGTTGCTATCATTACATAATTTCAAAAACTTGTATCTCTGTTGCTGGCTTATATTAAATGCACATTTTCTTTTGATCATTGCTAAACAATGAGACAAAACATTAATAGAAGTAAAATGATTAAAACCATATAATTGAGCTACTTCACATGTGAAAACAACATAAATGCATTGTTGTATTGTATGTTGCTAAGTAACTAAGTAAAAAGTTGTGACAAACCAGTAGCCATGCGCCACTATCAAAATTGATGTCAGCTCTTGTTCCAAATTTTTCTGAGAGATGCAAGGCATCTTATATTTTGTTAGTATTTTTCTATGATTAAAAATTGTATTGACATTTTATTTTATTAATAAATATATATAATTTTATTTATATAATGAGACATAAGTGGCATTATAAATACGAACTAAAAAACTAATAAGAAAATGCTCAGTACTGACGTATTAATGTCACTGCAGCCAAAATTGCACCATGAAAATAATTTTTCTTCAAATAAAACATGAAAAAATCTTTGTTATTTTGATGTCAAAGTGCGGTTACACATGGTCCTAGTTTGGCTGCAGTGATGCTAATACATAAGAACCAAATGCTCTCTTCTTAAAGAACGTATTACCCAAGTTGAGTTTTGTGAGATTGAAAAAATGTGAAAAAAAAGGAAGAACATATTAGCTTAGTCTAAAAAGTTTACTAACTGTATGGTTTTAAAGAAAATCCTGTTCAAAATTTCTTTTCAATTTAGCTGGCATTGACCTAGTTTAAAATATACCCAGTATTTTCTAAAATGTAACAATCAATCATTTTGTAATTTTTACCATTTAATTTCATGTAATGTTTGTGTTTTCCTAAAAAGATCTTAACTATGTTCTTTTGGAATGTAATTGTGAAGTTCAGCTGTACAAAAATTATATTTGCTATGTAAAGTTTTTTTTTTTTTGCATTAATAATTGTAACAGTGATATAAAAGCATTTTTATTAGAGTAGTTAAACCACTATAATGATTTCATACTTAAGCATTTTCCTCAAATTCAAGGGTGTAGCTGCTATTATGTCAGCTGTATCAATGATATTGGGCCCTTGAAGCTACAGGGGCCTCAACATGTGCAATATTTTGACACTTTCAAGAAAGCTTTATTAATCTGATCGTTTTCATTTATTTTTCAAAAAAGGGGGCCCACTTAGGACTAGTACACCAATGAACAAATTTCAACATTTTCCCCTCTGCAAAAACAATAATACAAAATACAGAGGGTGTTTTTTTCTCCTATAAAATAATTTTTGGTAGTATGACAATTTTAGTTCAGTTTAATGAGTAACCTTAATCATGTTAGAAACTCTGAACTTGTTCAGTTTTGGATTTTTCAGGAAAATTTTATCTTCAGTGTATATAAGGTCTTAAAATTATCAACTGAAAAGTATGCAAAGAAAAATGTCTGAGAACCAATGGTTTAAACTATTATAAATGAGTTATGTAGTTATTAATTGAAATTATTACAATTAAATTAAAAAATATTTGTTTCTTTTAATAGCTAAAAGAGAACTTAATTTCGGTGCTAATAGATTTTTGACATAGCATAATTAACTGTGAAAACAGATTTTTCAATATGAAATCTAGTTGTTTATCAGAATTAGGTTAACTATTGAGGGTCATGTTGTAAAGTTTTGCTTAAATAATTCATTCTGTTTTTTACATTTTTTAAAATCCCTGTTTGATGATTTGAGGGATAATGATAATTCATAAACTACAGAGTATGTGACCCATTTTAAACTCTTAATTTCTGTTATTGGATTTTACATTGAATATATTCTGAGTGTGTGAGAGAATTGCATATTTTAGATTTAAGGATTTCATGACATGAGAAACCCAAATATATAAATATTTTACTGTCATTATGCATTTTTTTAGAAATTCATTTTTTTTTTTGTAATATTGCTTTTCCAATTTTTAAAATTGTAAGAAAAATGTATGTTCGGTGTGAACAGTTTTTTTAAAATGTTTAAAACTTTTGTAAACGAGTAAAAAATTTATTTTCCAAGTGTTTGAGATATTTGTTTTTCATTAAAAGGACCCATTTTTTAAACCATTTCTCAAAAATTTTAAATAGAATTTTATATTTAAAATCTAGGTTTGATTTTTAGACTCAAAATCAGATACATAAAAAAAAAAAAAAATTGGATTTTTTATTTGTAAAATTATTTTTTAGAAATAATTTACTTAAAGTAAGCTAATTAATCCATCGACCCCATAATTTAGTTCCCTTTGAACCACACTAACATTGATACCACTTTTACCTAGAAAGTCTGCAAAAGCTGCAGACATCGAAAACTACAAATTTTTTTTTGTTATCTGTATAAAAATTATTTTGGATTTGATTTTTTCATGATTGGTATAAAGGTTTTTAAATCTTGTTCCTCTCATTTATAATTACCTTAATGTAAATCTGTGTTTATTTTTTTTAGTTATATTTCACATTGCTTTTAATGCATTAAAACAAATTTATTTGGCATTTATACATTCAAGAAATAATGCTTTAATTGTTTTATTAAACATTTTAATCCCATTGTTTGTGAAAGGCATTTTTAGTTTGCTTAGATTTTTTTGTTATGATGCAAGTTTCTTATATTGGATTATTTATATAATTACTAATATGTGGAATTTTTATATCATACCAGTATTTCATTTTTATAATTTTAGAGCTTACAGTGTATATTTTAGTCGTATTTTTAAGTATCACCTTAGTTATGATTATATAATGCATATTATATATCATGATTATATAATATATATTTATTATAATAATGTTATTAAAACATATTTTAAATTCATATTTTTTACTCTTATATTAATTTCTGAGTCATTAACACAGAACAGATGAACAATGGCAATCATATTGACAATAATAATCTTTTTCTCTGTAAACACATTTTAAGCAGATAACAATAAGTATGATGTAAGTACAGAGCTGTTATAAAAAACTATTTGTTATATAAAAATAAATTTCATTTAGTATAATGTGCAATCTTAAATTACTTTTTACTGATACAATAATTTTATTCCTCTCTAATATGTTTTCAATTATATTTATTCTTACAGAAAAAGAGATCTTAACAATTATGAACTTTGATTCTACTGATTCTGAAAATCTCAATGATTCCAATGTCTCACATTTTACACTTGATGGCATCAAGGCTGAGATGGTCATTGAAGTTGATGATGTTTCATCACCCTCTAATAAATCTCTAAATTTAAATGAACTAGATGATTTGCAAAAATTAAAAGCATCTGCTTTAAGACCTAGTTTTGTTGCTTTGGATTCAGTATTAAAAATGAGTGACATTCTCTCAAGTATTGAAATGAGCCCGCAGGAAATAGATGCAACTCCAGAAGACAAAATTGATATAAGTTCTGATAAGTCTAAAGAAACTGACAATGAACCTAAATCTAATAAAGTTGATATCCAGGAAGATCAAGATATTGATGTAATTTCAGAAAAAGATGTTCCAAATGAAACTAAAACATGTGTTACTAAAGAGAACATTGAAAAGGTGAAAGAAGAATCATCTGTAATTTGTAATAATGAGATATCAAAACAGGAAACTAAAGGTACAGAAGGATGTAAGGTAATGGAAGAAAAAGAGACAGAAGTAACTGAAGAGTCCAAAAAAACTAAAGATGCAGTAGACTCTGGAGATGCTGCTGCTGTAGACTCTGAAGATGCTGCTGCTGTAGACTCTGAAGATGCTGCTGCTGTAGACTCTG